>CM072165.1:15999775-16141583 GCA_036850595.1 Rhyacichthys aspro | reverse complement strand
TATACTGTCAAATTTTAAGTTCAAAGTGTGAAATTATCAGTCGCTGTCATAGCTAAGCTATGACAGGCAGGAATTTTTTTTAGGTCTACATAATTTACAGTGGGGTGCACGGTAGCAGAGTGGTTAGCGCTCCTGCTTCACAGCAAGAAGGTCGTGAGTTCGAATCCCGGCCGACCCAAAACATCGTTGGCTGATTGTAGCCAACTCAAAAACATCATTGGTCTTTCTGTGAGGAGTCTGCATGTCCTCCCTGTGTCACCGTGGGTTCTCTCCGGGATCTCCGGCTTCCTCCCACCATCCAAAGACATGCTTGTATAGGTGAATTGGTGACTCTAGAGTGCCCCTAGTGGATAAATGTGAGAGTGAATGGTTGTCTGTCAATGTCTGCGTCTAAGTGTCAACCCTGCGACGAACTGGCCACTGTCCAGGGTGTACCCCGCCTAAGGCCCAAAGCTGCTGGGATAGGCTCCAGCCACCCGCGACCCCAGCGGTAGAAGATGAATGAATGAATAATTTACGGTACCTTCTTTGTCGTTTCTTTGGTACATTGTCCGCCTGGAGATCAGATGTAACCTCTGCTCTTACGCCAAGCATTTGCATTGGTATCTTAAAAAGACACACAAAGTATAACTTCATGTGAATCTCAAAAAGCTTCACACTTCATCCCACTCACCCACAATATTTTTTTGTACCTGCATTTCCAAATACACGCATACTGTATGTCCTCCATAAAGCATCTGGTTGGAGAAATATGCAATAATTCTGACAATGCACTGTGTGAAATAATATATATTATATATTATTTGTGGCCCAGTCTGCCAATTTCTTTTTCAGATCGTTACAAGCAACGGCTTCTTCAGGGGTAACATCTAAATTTAATTCTTCATGGTACCATGGTAAAACAAATCAGAATCGGATTCTTGGGCACTTTCACTATGAACAGCCCGAGAGTCCAAATCTTCATTAGGAATTTGACTGTCCATTTCATTGACACAATCCAGATCCACACTGTTATTGACACATAAATCTTCCAACATCTGCAAATGCTCTGCAACTTCGGCTTTAGTGGGTCTTCATTTGGTTCGAGAACTACCATAGCAATAAATTTTTCTGATCTGTAAAATACAAAGATTTTTACACTTTGTGTAATACAGTAACGCCACACTGAGAGACATGTCTCTATTTGGTCTTGCTTCTTCCTTCGTGCCACTTCTGAAGTTAAATGCAAACCCACTGCAAAATAACAAAAAAACGTCTCAAAGCCTCTCCCCTGTCACCCAGATATGCCAATGTGTTCATTTACCTTTTTGGAACTTCTTGACAATTTGGTTACTGGTGGTACAGAGACCTGCAAAAATGGCAATGGAAAATCCATAGAAAAAAATCATATGCTACACAAGCATGTGTTTCATCGGCCATGAAAAGAAATTATTACATGCATACAAATAGATTTGTTTCAGTTTTTCAATATACATGATAAGGTACTATGTTGTGCAAATTTATTGTAATTCATTAGAAATAAAATTTAAAATCCAGAATACAACTCAATAAGTCCTAGTTTCGAAAGATTTCTGAGATTTGACTTGTCGTAGTGGGTGGCATAGTTAGTAACTTACAGGCCCTGTGCACACATCACTGGTGATAAGAACACAAGTGGAAAGCTCTAAGAGCAGGTGTGCATGCACCCAAATCATCCTTAATCTCTGAGGTCATGCCATTCAAACCACATTTGGAGGTCATCTGAGCCACATGTAAGTAACCAGTGTCTATATAACACAGCCATTAATTACAGCATGGTTCAAATTGAAAAATAAATAAAATAAATTCATGAAAGTAATGCTAGTTAACCTTAAATTATTAACAATATTTCAGCTCACAGTCCCGTGGGTTTGTGCTCAATAACAATAATATATGCATAAATATTATTTTATTGCACCGTCTCTAATTTCAACAACAACAAAGGGTGTCCACCCAATGACAGGGTACTGAGCGTAAAGCGTAAAATAATGGCTGGAGACATATAAGCATTGCACGCATGCTGTGGAGACAAAAAAATATGTCTACTCCCCACAAGTTGATTATAGCCATTAGCTACTTATCAACTCTTTTTTTTTCTCAACCCTTACGTTTCTGCAAAGCTGTAAAACACAAAAAGGTGCTAACAATTAATTCCTCATTACATGAGAAAATATTTACATGAAAGCAATATAAACTAAGAATTTTGTAGACTAATTATGCAGCCTTGGCCATCACAATGCAATAACTGCAAAATACATTCAAATTTATTTTTAATCCACCACAAAACTTATGAATTAACTTTAATTGTTTTAATGCTCAAATTACACAATAAAGAAGTGCTAGCATTATGCTAATTAGCTGCTAATAACAATATGTCTATATGCATAACAAAATAGAAAACCGCTAGCGTTTTATAGCATTTTTCAGCTAGCTTGATGCTAACTTGCATTGAAAACCCTATATACTCGTACTAGGATGTGAACGCTATCTAATGCTAATATTTTGGCGCTTTTATTATTATTATATTACAGTTACCCAACTTAAAGGAGCTATGTGTAGGTTTTTAATAATAAATGACGCTTTTATTTGCCCATTACTGAGCCGCCATACTGTTGTAACCCACCTTAGTTTAACGTCTATGTAGAGTAGATGTTTTTCTTTTGTTTATTATTACAATACCTGTACCACCAGCAGAGGGTGCTGTGGGCATTAAAAATGTATGAACCGCCATCTTGAGGAAGTGCCAGCCAGTAAGAGGAGTTGAATGACCGCCAGATATTGTTGAAAAGAGCAGACTTAGAGTATTAACATCAGAACTAATTCTAAACTAAGGAGGAGCTAGAGGAGAAGAATTATCTGGTCCTTTTCTTTGAATTCTCCGCTGAGTGGTGGAAACGACTCATATATTATGCTATGCTACGCTAATCGCAATTTAAGCTACGTATGTTACTATGAGCTGGATCTATGTTTTGAAGTTCAATGTGATATAACTCTATTTCTGCATTATTCTATAAACTTATAACCTAAAAACAAATCGGAGGAAATATGGAACTATGTACAAAATTAACTTTATCACAGAAATGAGGTTACTAAAGAAAGGTGATTATACTGCCATGTACTATGGTAATAGCACGTGTGGGGAAAAAATGCAATATGTAAATGCCTGTGAGTTACTGTAAATCAAGCAACTGTGACTATAGATAATTTCTACCAGATCTGGTTATTTTTATTTTTTCTTTATATTTAGAGTGATTAATATTCTCCCTGCCTTTGCAGGTTGTTTTTTTTTAGTTGACCAGGATTGAGCTGGACTGTTGGATGCAGAGCTGCGTCTGGATCGATAAACCAGGGACGAGTCTGGATGCCACAACTTCACCTCATGGTGGACCAGGACATAATCACAACCAGCTAAGCAAAGTTTTTTTCGTGAAATCAAGGCGGATGTGACATAGTGCACATTCTCGTCTCCTTCATCTTGGACTTCCCTGCATGGCAGCCATGACAGTCAGTGACATTAGTTCACGTTAGTTTTGAGATGGACTCTGCAGACACAAAAAAGGAGGAAGATGAGCCAGTTCTGGGTCTGTTTTATCCCCAGATAATCCTGGTATCCTGGGTCTGTTTTATCCCTCCGATCTGCTCTGGGGATAAAACAGACCCAGAACTGGCTTTCTTTTTATTCAAAAGTCAAGACATCATTACTGACCACGTAAATTATCTTGTTTGATGCTTTGTTTTCAGTTGTCTAATACTAAATAACAATAGCGTGCTTCTGAAACGGGATGCTAACCAGCTAACAGGAATGTCTCAAAATAAGTTTCTGTTTTGAATGGATTAAATACCTTCAGACCATAACTGCGTTATGATCTTGACTACCGAGGCTTATGAATCTGATAAATGTGCTGTCCTAGCTTTTCGAATTACTTTATCAGCTGTCTTCACAAAGCAGCTAATGCTAACTCTGTGTGGCATTTTGGAGTTACATTAACCCTTACCCTTAAGCCCTTACACCACTGTAAATGTAACTGTCACCACAGATGAGCTAAAGGTAACTCAACCAAATGTCACTGGTTACCTCGTTATATTCATTAATTCATTTTCTACCGCTTATCCCATTTGTGGGGTCGCGGGTGGCTCTAGCCTATCCCAGCAGCTTTGGGCCTTAGGCGGGGTACACCCTGGACAGTGGCCAGTTCGTCGCAGGGCTGACACTTATAGACGAACATTGACAGACAACCATTCACTCTCACATTCATTCACTAGGGATCTGGTGTCTATGGTCTTTGGGCGGTGGGAGGAAGCCGGAGTGCCCAGAATGACCAGAGTTGGCCGACAATGTTTGAGTCAGCCACAATCAGCCAAGAATGTTTTGGGTCGACCGGGATTTGAACTCACGACCTTCTTGCTGTGAAGCAGAAGCGCTAATCACTCTGCTACCGTGCACCCCTCAATGAAAATATAGTTTTGTTTATTTGTTGAAAATATAGTAGCACTGTTAATAGTAACGCTGTTGTAAATACAATCATATTGTATTTTCCTGTATTCTAACAATGGTTGAATTGCTTACAGCTATGAGAAAACAACAGTGGAAGACACCAAGAAAAGAGACGGGATTGCCACACCATTCTGAATAAATAACTGCAGGGAATCTGACAGGTAAGTTTGTTTTCAGTTAGCATTTTATATAAAAATTTAACTCAGATGTGATCATTCCTTTGAACTTAGTCTCTAAATTCAATATATTTTAGGCTATGTGGTGAGGTGTACTGCACCACATCAGCAGTGAGCACGAGTGGGCCCTCAGCAGATCCAGCATGCACCTCTGGATGTGGGAAGTTCTGACATAGGCCAAATGACCCTTGGGCGATTGGTCTTCTCCCTGGGGTTGTGTCCCCATCTATATGGGCGGATATTTGTGCCACCAGAGCACACGCACGTTAGACGTTTTGAGCACGTGCACCATGGGTTTTGAGTGCCCGCAGAGTGACTGTTGCAAGCACCAACCTAACCTTTTGAACAGAAAATAATAATTTCAGCACACAAACCTTTTCTCTTTGCTTGCTCAACTCTACCTTCTAGCGCGCTCAAACTCATCCTCTGTGCGCGAGTAGTCCCCCACGCGCTCGCGCATCATCTTTTCGTGCGTGAAACTCATTTCTGTCCTCAACCCTTTCTGCACACTCGCTCGAGGTGGACCATGTCATCACTGTCAAAAGGAGCGAGAAGAATAGCCAATCACAGAGTGGGGTTGAGAGCTTGTTTCTGATTGGTCTATCATACAGCCAATCAGGTGTTATTTTCTGAAAGCAATACGTCCATGGCGTGTGTGTTCAGCAAGAGATGGTGGTGGTGAGGTCAGAATCAGATATGACTATTAATATAATATAATATAATATATGCCCTTGGTTCAGAACATTAGGTGGTGATGAGGTTGGTGGGGTACTTGCCAGACTGTTAGTCAACAAAGTAAGCAAGTTTCGGGCTGCTGTTTCCACTGCACTACTATGACCCTGAACCATAATGTTAAGATGTTAACGGTCAGTTAAATCAGATTCTACAGCTCAACTGTCACCTTAATGCCTTCAACAGTGTTCTTTAGAATGCCCCATATGACAATATCCTACTTTTGTTATATACTGTAATATGACTGTTGAACAAACATTTTTCAGTTTTTCATAAATTATATTCTAAAATCAAGTACTAGTATATTTATCCCACAATTGGGACATTGCGGTAACCCGAACACTTTTTTAAACACTTTTAAATGTTTATAAATGTGTATAAATAAATACATATTTTGGTCGTAGTTGGGCAACCTCATTTAAGTTACACACACAACTTACTAGCTGTAGCTAGTGGTGTAGCTGTGGTGCACTGGTATGTGACGAGTTTGCCTGTGGATGAGAAGACAGAAGTTAGCCGCTTAAGCTAGCAGCGCTGTTTATTCAATCCACAAAAAGACTTATTTTGAATAAAATGTTAGCATAGCCCAACACGTCCTATTCATGGGTAAATATAAATCTCAATCCAAGAATCTGGACTCACCTGCGGCTGCTGTGCATTATTGTTTTCCATCTCTTCGCTGTCTGCTTCGTCGGCGTTACATCGGTCTCCCGCTCCCATCAGGCCATGGACGTATTGCTTTCAGAAAATAACACCTGATTGGCTGTACGATAGACCA
This sequence comes from Rhyacichthys aspro, assembly GCA_036850595.1. Taxonomy (NCBI): domain Eukaryota; kingdom Metazoa; phylum Chordata; class Actinopteri; order Gobiiformes; family Rhyacichthyidae; genus Rhyacichthys; species Rhyacichthys aspro. The sequence goes on along the minus strand of CM072165.1, from coordinate 16,135,384 downwards.
ATCAGAAACAAGCTCTCATCCCCACTCTGTGATTGGCTATACTTCTCGCTCCTTTAGACAGTGATGACATGGTCCACCTCGAGCGAGTGTACAGAAAGGGTTGAGGACAGAAATGAGTTTCACGCACGAAAAGATGATGCGCGAGCGCGTGGGGGACTACTCGCGCACAGAGGATGAGTTTGAGTGCGCTAGAAGGTAGAGTTGAGCAAGCAAAGAGAAAAGGTTTGTGTGCTTAAAATTTCTGTTCAAAAGGTTAGGTTGGTGCTTGCGACAGTCACTCTGCGCGCACTCAAAACCCATGGTGCACGCGCTCAAAACATCTATCATGCATGTGCTCTGGTGGCACAAATATCCGCCCATACATCTACAGCTGAATTGGCCCAGACACAACTCAGCCAAGGACAGGTATGACAGCCACATGCCCACAGTCCTTACCTGTCTCTCACAAGGAACCACTTGTTCAGGTATCATGCACCAGTGGAGAAGTCTAGCCTTTGTTTTTGTCAGCTTTACATCATAATATAAAGATGCACTTAACTATGCTGAGGACATAATTGTTACCTGTCAAACTCTATCTGTATTATCTGTGTATTGTATGTTATAATATAATGTTATAAAGTAAATAAATGTCATGACTGTCAAAATGAAACCAATGCTTATTACTCTCTTGCTCTCTCCAGTGGCGGAGCCAGAGGGGTAGCCCAAAAAAGCCCTGGCCACCACCGGTGCCACCCCGCTGCAGATGGAAATGTGGCGATAATCCGCTGTTAGACTCTTGTGAACATTTTCTGAAGAAAACTCTAATTTCGTTCATTCCCAGCGCACGTGAATGCACCCTCACGCAGCTAGCTCGGGCCTGCTGGACTCTGGTTTTCATTGGTTAAGATGACACGCGGTTCGTTCGTGCGTGCTGCAAAACATAGCAGCAGCGGCGGGTTGGCACATAGTACTGACATCGATGAAGAGCATTTTGCAGGTATGTATGTCTTTTATTGGTAAATTAAGCAAGCAAGGCAATGTAGTTAACGTGGAAGTAACGAAGACACTGGACTGTTTAACCCTAGCCTAGTTTTTGGCTATCTTGTCACTTGTGCACCAGACTGACAGTGACAATCCTGAAAAAAATCTCTTCGTCTAGTAATCTGTAATGCAGCGCATTGCTACAAAAAACAGCTAACCTTATTAAAAACTCCAATATTATCGTGCAGGTACTGTAGAATTGCCTTACGTGCTAATAAGTCTGTTTATAGTTTAGGCAGAGAATTTAACAGCACTACACCTGGCAAAACTACTTTTAACAGTTTCATGGTGTCAAATAAACGTTAATGTAGTTAAATTTAGTAGTTCTATAAAGTCATTGTTTTAGTAATTGTTTTGTAGTACACTCATGGTAAATATAAGCTACTATAATTAAACTGTACCAAATTTTGCTTTCTAGAACTATTATTTTTTAATTGAACGTTTTGTATATGGACCCCCCAAATAATCCCTTGCCCCCCCTTGGCCACCCCTTTTTTAAAAGTCTAGCTCCGCCACTGGCTCTCTCTCTCTCTTTAGGACATAACTTCAGCCACAAAAACAAAGTTCAGCCATAAAAAGAGACAGTGGTCAAATGCAGCTATTTCTTTACTACAAATATGTGCAGGAAAGAATCTATAAATATATATATTTATTTATTTCTGCCTGTATATAAACACTGTATAAAACTTTCAATTACTTAAAGATTTTTTTAATCTAGTTTTCTAAAATAAAAACAGCTCTGTGTGGTGTGCGAAGATTCCCTGTTGGATCCTCCTGCAGCATTTGTTTTGTAGACCTGTTGGCGTGACTGGGCAGTTCAGGATGGTGCACCAAGCTGGCTGACCCGCTTGGTTTGGCTGGTCCTGGTGTGGCTCGTCGGTGCTCCGCCACATCCAGTAAAAACCCTCACAGTCGAGTTACATTCATCTGGAGCACTTCATCCTTCTCCTCCCGGGACAGCTGCTATAATTGTGTCTGAAAATAGAGCAAAAAACATTTTTTGGATTACATACGTTGATTTGGGTGTTCGATATGATTTCTAGATATATAACCGACCTGCATCTCTGCTGTCCTGGCAGCAGTTAGCTGGGCCACCCTCAGTCTGTCCTCCTCACTGATAGATCCAGCTCTTCCTTTGCCTCTCCTTTGGTCACTGTTTGTGCTTCTCCTCCAAAGCTGGAGTCCTGAGAAGAGAACAATAAAAATAAATGACATCTTTGTACTTTTATTGTGCTAAATTTCATGTTGGAGGTATTCTGAATGATACCAACAGTGAAATAAACAAGGATAAGCTGAAACTACTGCTTCCTTGCCTCCGAAGAGGGCGGACGTGTTTTCCTACTGCTCTGCTGCTGTGCTTATCTTGCCTGTCCTGTGTGAGCTGAACTCCTCTGGATTCTCTGCCTGCTGCATTTTACTAAAACTAAATACCAAAGCTAAACTATGGAATTGATTAGCTGGTCCCTCAGTGCGATTGACAAGATTTTTTCACCCAGAAGTGGGGCCCCGGGGGAGCCCACATGTCCAGATGGGACCTTTGCGGCTGGCTACACGATGGACGCATGGCAAAAGTGGCAGGTCATGTGCCTGTCGGTTCTGTCCGTTGAGGACATCGAGGACGTCTATATAATTGGATGTATGATAGCAGGGCATCTAATGATTGGCCTGGGAGTTGCTCTGGTCTATTGGAAAGTCTACAAGGCGGCAGCCAGTCCAATCGGCTGCCCCAGGAAATTAAAGACCACCTTGGAGCGGAGTGTGACCGACTCTCGGGGATACTGAGGAAAGTGACATTGATCGAGGAACTTTATCGTGACATCTTGGCTCGGTCCAACGAGGAAACCAAACGGATGGATTACATCTTGGGTCAGTCCAATGAACTGGTTCGCCAGACTGCGGGCTTGAATAAGAAACTGCACGAGCTGTTGGAGTCGCTCTCTAATCTGAGGGGGCGTTAACTGAGGATGACCGGACCGGACTTTGGAGCGAAAGAAATTGTATTTCGTTCATGGCTAAATTAAATTGAATTTTAATTAATTATTAATTTGGAAAGCCCTAACTATGTTATCCCCTTGTGGAATGTAAGCATGCAGCGGATCCTATCTGCCCCCCGCCCTGCGCATCTGTGATATCTCTTCAAGGCCAAGCCACTGCCCTCACTGACTCCACATGCAGACACAACAGACCTTCACACTGGCACACAGACCTTCACATAACATATGAACCCTACAGAGTAGCTTATCCACCATTTGAATGGCAGCACTTCACTTGCTAACTGTAGATTGTAGCTCGCTGACACCTATTGATTGATTTTTGGTTTAATTGCTGCTACAGAAACTGTTTTGCTTAAAAGTCTACTAAGAACTCTGAATGTTTTTCCAATTGGCATTTTTCATCTGAGACTTAACTTTCTTTATGCCGGACTCTGGTTTAACTGACTCAGCTGGCCATAAAGGCATAAATATCAGCAGCCCGTCTCACAGACCGGGGATGCTTCTGACCTCTGACCCACGGTGAGCAGCAGCTCAGCTCTAGGCAGAGGGAACCCAGAGCAGATCCACCAAGAGCCTTCCACAGAGGACCACAACAGTCAGCTAGCGTTGGGGACCCAACTCCGAACCATTATCGGCAGTACCGAGAAGTTTGGACCCGTTGGTACCACCATCATTCCTGTTGGCTCCAGGCCTCTGACCTCTTGCATCCAGCCTTGGCTCTTCCAGTAAGATCCACACTTAGTTACTTGATACAGAGTTGGCATAAAGATGAAACTTAACTTAACAAAAATTTAGCTTAACTCTTTTACAGTTTTTCTAAATTCATTAACTGCGTAAATTTTTTGATTTATTCCCATAAAAATCAATCATCTGTTTGTTAATTCTGGGGAATAAACGTCATCATTTCTCATTAATTTATACTTAAGTTTGTGGTTGTTTCACTTCATATACGGATCACTGTCTGGCTTAAGATCTCATTTTCAAATTATATTAGGCTTTATTATTCTTTTTCTCTTCCTTCCATTTGAGGTGGTGCCCCAAAACAATTTAACTTTATCACTTAGCCTGCTTCTTTCTTTTTTTTACAAATGTTTGCTACATAGGATTGTTTGAATATTTAATCAATCTTTAAAAACCTAAACTAGGTTATATATGTATACTCACATTTGTAACTCAACTTATGCACAGCTTTGCCAAGAATTTTAGAATGCAAGTACAGAGGATAGTTTACTATAGGCAATATGAAAAATTAGGCATGACATTATTTTATTGTCATGGGTGATTTATTGAGGTTGGTATGTCAAGTTTGACTTTTGTTTAGATACATTGGCCTTAATTTTGAAAGAGGGATTACAACCAGAGTTTTTTTCTGTGTCAGCCACTTGTTCAGCCACAGTTCAAGACATGCTATTCATAATATTTATTGTTTGTGCATAGCATACCCATGACACAATGATAACAAATGAGATTGTAAAAATAATGTGTGCATTGCCCTTTTTCTTTTCGGTCTCAATGACCTCTCTCAAACCACCTTTTCTACTGTTTTCTAGGGAACCAACAGAGTGGGTAAACTCAATGGTCTGTGTGGACAAAAAGAGCAAAAACAAAGAACTGAGAATATGCATGGACCCTGGTGATTTAAACCAATACATAAAACGTGAGCACTACCAGATACCAAAGCGTGAGGAGATTGCAAGTGAGATGGCTGGAGCCAAATACTTCACCAAACTGGATGCAGCACAAGGATTCTGGCAAATAAAGTTGGATGACAAAAGCTCACGCTACTGCACATTCAACACACCTTATGGCAGGTATAGATTCCTCAGAATGCCATTTGGAATAATCACAGCTTCTGAGATCTTTCATCATGCCATGGACAATATGTTAGAGGGTCTGGAAGGAGTCCGTTGTTATGTAGATGATGTAGTCATCTGGGGCTCCACCCTGCAAGAACATAATGTAAACTGACAAAAGTGATTCAAAGAATATGTGAAAATGGACTGAAACTAAACCATGCCAAATGCCAATTTGGTGTACAGGAGATTACATTCTTGGGAAATAAACTGTCAACTCAAGGTATTGCGCCCGATGAGAAAAAGATAAAAGCTATTTTGAGCATGCCACGCCCAGAAGACAAGAAAGGTGTGCTCAGAGCAATGGGCATGATAAACGTCATTGGAAAATTCATACCCAACTTGTCAATGAAAACGTCTGCTCTGAGGGAACTACTGCATGACTGCACAGAATTCAAGTGGACACCGAGACATGAGCGTGAATGGGATATTCTGAAGACCAAACTGACAACTGCACCAGTACTTGCCTACTTTGATTCGACCAAAAGACTGAAAATCATGACAGATGCTTCAAAGGATGGACTGGGAGCGGTATTACTGGAAGCAGAAGGAGAAAGCTGGAAGCCAGTTGCATATGCTTCTAGATCCATGACTAAGACTGAAACCAAATATGCACAAATAGAAAAAGAGTGCCTTGGATTGGCTTATGGACTACAAATATTTCACTGCTATGTTTATGGCCTTCCCACCTTCACAGTTGAGACAGATCATCGTCCCCTTGTGTCAATCATTAAAAAGATTCTGAGCGAGATGTCGCCGAGGATTCAGCGCCTCATCATGAAACTACAAAGGTATGATTTTGAGTTAATATACACTCCAGGCAAGCACTTAGTCGTAGCAGATGCACTTTCACGAGCGCCAGAGCTACGTCTGAGCTCTACTGAAAAACAAATAGAAGACCATGTGAACATGATAGTGCAGTCTCTACCAGTGTCTGATGATAAATCAAAACAAATAAGTGATGAAACCGCTAAAGACAAAGAACTACAAACAGTGATGGACGACATTCAAAGTGGTTGGCCAAAAGGATCCTGTTCAAAATTCTACCACATCAGATCAGAGCAAGTGTTGCAAATGGACTACTATTGGGAGGAAATAGAATTGTAATTCCCCGCAGTCTGAGAATGGACATACTCCAAAGAATACATGAAGGAAACCTGGGAATCGAAAAGTGCAAAAGGAGGACTAGAGACACTGTATACTGGCCTGGTATCAACAAGGACATTGAAAACATGAATGGACAATGTGAAACCGGTAAGATGTACCAAAGTAAACAAGCAAGGGAGCCTATGTTGATTCCTGATCTTCCGACAGCACCTTGGAAGAAAGTAGGAACAGACTTGTTTCATTGTAATGGCAAAGACTATTTGTTGTTGGTAACTTTCCTAAGATTGCTCTACTCACAAGTGCAACCGCCAACACTGTCCTTACTCATGTAAAATCCATTTTTGCCAGACATGGAATACCAGAAACTGGTTAGTGACAATGGTCCCTGTTATAACTGTAAGGAATGGCAGCAGTTTGCAAAACAGTATGGATTTCACCATATCACATCCAGTCCTCAGCATGCACAAGCGAATGGCAAGGCCGAAAAAGGTGTGCATATCATCAAGAAGTCCACAACAGCAAGTCAGATCCTTATTTAGCCCTACTGAGCTACAGGACTGCTCCACTCGAATGTGGATTGTCCCCAGCAGAACTGTTTATGACTTGCAAGTTACACACAACATTACCCTGCTACACAGAGATCAAACAGAGTGAGGAGATACAGACAAAACTGGAGAATATGAAACGGAAACAAAAACACTATTTTGACAAATCAACTAAAGCTCTTAAACCACTTGCAAAGGATGACGTAGTGAGAATTCAAGATCAAGATGCTTGGAACAGAAAAGTTACTGTTCTTCAAGAAGTAAGCTCAAGATCCTATGAAGTGAGAACCGAAGAAGGACATGTGCTCAGAAGGAACAGTCGTCACCTACTGAAAACCAAAGAGACTTTTCATGAGACAAATGGTGATGATGCAGATACAAACAATGCTGTGTCACAAGCAGACACAGTGCCTAAGAAGAACATTGATGGATATGTGCAGACTAACTCAAATGATGCCACTTTAGTGTTACCTACATTAAGAAGATCTGAGCGTCATATTAAGAAACCAGTTAGACTTGAACTGTAAATCTGTAGTCTGCATATTTTGAGTTCTACTGTTATGTGTTTAAAAAAAAAAAAAAATTGGCAAAATAAGACAAGATGCAAATATGATTTATGTTTTTGAAATTCATGTATTTGTTTACAAGAGTTTTGTCTTAATTTTGTCAATAATTTTTGCCTTCTATATGATGTGTATGGTCATAGCTTTACAGAAAGGGGGATGTCTTGATTTGAGGTTGAATTGTCTGTAATACCTAATGTGACCAGCAGAGGTGCTTATATGTACAGTGAGGTTGTTAAACCTCACACTTTCTGTATTGATGTGATCTTGGATGCACATTAAACAAAATATTGAGCGTAAGCTCATGGTTCACAAGACGATGTCACGTCATTTGAGGATGAACAACACAACCACCTTTCTATAGGCTCTATGAAGCAGAATGGAGGGGGTGCTTGGGTTTGATAAACAATAAGGTAGATACCACGAAGGTGTACCTAAATAGTGGATAATTCCAAAAACCTGTGTGTTAGGAAAATGTCCTATTTTAAGTTAAATGAGACCCAGAGAGATATTAAAGGTTAGGCCAAATTAATGAGGCCTAGTTTTATTTAAATTAATTTGGCAACAAAAAATTGAAATTCCCCAAACAAAAATATAAATGACCAATAAGGTAAAAATATAAACAGTAAACAACTTAAATTAAAATATCCCCAAAATAAATATGAGTACCTCTTTAAAATTAAGTACTATGGCAAGTAAATGTCTTTAGCTGTTCCCCTTTCTTTTAGCCAAAAGAGTAAAATAAAGTTTACCCTTAGCCTGAACCACTAAGGTATAGTTTCCACAATATTATGAACGATAATTAGCCAAATCGTGGGCCCACATACACACACATTCACACAGTCAAGTTTATTACTCACGACCTCGAGCATGAAGAGGAAAAACACTGTTGCAGGATTGTTTAGAAAAATATTGAGTGCGTTGAAATTCACAAGAACAGGAAATTGAGAGCGATGAAATATGCTAGCCTAGCTGTAGCACGCCGCCACTCCTCGTGTCCCTCGTGGTCCTCGCCCCTCGTGTCTGTTCTGCTCCTGCTTCGGGTCTCACCTGCTCCCATGGCCTCTCAGCGAGTTTCGTCCTCCCGCTCAGTGACTCTCCTCAACTTTACGGGTCTCACGCTATCTGCCCGCAGGTGTGTCTGCCTCAGGTCCCGTGTCTCTCGGTGCTCTTCGCAAGATCTCTCTTCTTCCTGATGCGTTGCCTGAAAAACTCCTAAGCACCCGCCCACACACATACCTTCTGCCAATCATCATTATCAAACCAATCTGACTGTATCAAGTGACCAATCAAAATAACTGAAGATACACAACGAGTGCAACTTACATCACGCGAGATCAACAGGTTTTTTTGGGTTTTTTTTTTAGCAATATTTAAAATAATGCAGATGAACTGTTTTTAATCAATTTCTAATTATTACCATTATCAATTAATTACAATTACTAATTTATAAAGTAAACATACTTTTATTATTTATTATTATATTAATATTTATTTCTTTCCTATTTTTAATATTATTAATAGTATGGAATCCATATTTGTCACTAATGTTTGTGCTGTAGCAAATAAACGTTTACTTGTGTACTCAAGTGACTGATAGACGTGTGTAAAGGATTTACATTAACCTTTAAGACACCACTGCATTATTAGTAACCCCATATTTACCACAGGGCTACAACCTCCCTCTTCTAGAAAATTTTGATGTCCCTATCAAAATAATATTTAGGCAACTAGAATAGAACGATTTAAGAGAAGGTTAGAACAAGTTAAACATAACGCCATGGGGTGGCACCAGAGAGTTTGACACGGACTCCTTCTGGAGTCTCTGTAGGTTCCACTTCCCACCGTCACTCCCTGCCTGAGGACTGTCACCGGCTGGTCAGAGGGCTTGCCAAGTTCATCGTAGCTCAGCCGAACTACAGGTCGGGTGACTCTCCTCAAACTTTCAACCGGAACTTCAGCCTCATGTTCTTGAGTTTGGTCGAGGTCTGCTCCCCCTTCTAGATCACTAAGTCCTGGAGCAGCATTGAGTGGCAGATCTGGATTGCCATTAGGAACTGGCTCGGGCTCGGCCAGATTCTGGACTTGTCTTGGTTGGTCAGTTTCATTAGTGATGGGCTGAGGCATTCTTGTAGCCAGCTCTGGATGTGTATCTTGTCCCAGTCCACCTCTGTTGGTCTTGGTGGGTATGCTTCCTCATACTCTGACTCTGAGGACATGTCAGCTCCATTGTTTATTGACTGTACTTGATTCTTTGTCTTTTGTTGCTGTGCTCTTGTTAAAGGTCTTTGCCGTGATTCATCCTCACTGTCGTCCACTGGTAGTCTCACGAGGTATCCAATGGGTAACAAGTGATTTCGATGGACTGTTTTTTCTGCTCCCATCCCCCTTTCAAGTTTTGTTTTGTAGACTGGAAGGTTGGGTAGCTTTTCCACAATAAGGTAAGGCAAAGGTCTCCATTTGCATTTCAACTTGTTTTTGCCTGTTACACCGAAGTTTCTGAACAGCACTCGGTCACCTTTGTCGAGAACTTGTTCTTTGACACGTTTATCGTTAGCTTTCTTGTTTCTTTGATGATTCTTATCAGAAGTCTCTGTAGCTAAGTTGTAGGCTCTCTCGAGATCTTTCTTTAGCTTGGTGACGTACTGGTGATAGGATAATGACTTATGGCAACAAAAGGCTTCCGTCGGCCACACACTAAAGCAGATGTCTATTGGTAGGCAGGCTTCTCTGCCAAACATTAGCAGGTAAGGCGAGTAACCGGTTGCCTCATTTTGAGTGCAGTTGTAGGCGTGCACTAACTGACTTATTTTTTGACTCCATTTTTGTTTTTGCTTTGGGTCAAGGGTCCCTAGCATTGACAATAATGTACGGTTGAATCTTTCTGGTTGAGGATCTCCCTGAGGGTGGTATGGTGATGTTCTTGACTTGCACACCCCAAGCATTTTCAGCAGGTCGTGGATGAGTTTACTTTCAAAATCCCTCCCCTGATCTGAATGTATGCTTGCAGGGAGTCCATAATGAACAAAGCAACGCTCACACAGGATCTTCGCTACGGTAGTAGCCTTTTGGTCTTTGGCAGGGAAGGCTTGAGCGTACTGCGTGAAATGATCTGTCACGAATAGGATGTTGGCATAACCTTGAGTGCGAGTGACAGAAAATAGATGCATACAAGATCTAGAGGGCCTTGGCTGGTGATCTGGTTTAATGGAGCAGCTCGTTGAGGAAGCGCTTTACGAGTGATGCATCTCCCACAGTTCTTCACATATTGCTCCACCTGAGCTCCCATCTTTGGCCAATAGAATCTGTCACGGATGAGTTCAACTGTCTTTTCCACTCCCAGATGTCCAGACTCACCGTGGAGAGATTTTAGAATCATTGGGACATGTTCTTTGGAGAGTACCAGCTGTAAGACTTCAGCTCCGGATGGTCTCTCAACTTTTCTGTAGAGCAGGTTGTCTTTAACCACCAGCTTACTGGATTCTCTATTGAGCAAAGTGGCTGCAGGGTTATTTCCTGGCGAGAATGGTGAACCCCCGCAGAGGGAATGTTTCACTGAAGCGATTGTTGGGTCTCTGTCTTGTGCTTGCATAAGATCTTGGTGGCTGAGTTGAGTTAGGCAGACGAACTGGGAATGCGAAGCACTCTGGTACAGCATCGGGAGAAACTCCTAGAGACTCTGCAATAGTGGTATGCTCTTTGGGTTTTCTCTTGCAGCTGATCTGCTTACAAAGGGCTTTGACACTTTCAGGTGACACACTTTGCCATTCTCGGTCTGTGTTTGGAATAGGATTGCGTGATAGTGAGTCAGCGTAAATGTTGTTGGCCCCTGGTCTGTACTGCAAGGTGAAGTTGTAGGTTGAAAGGGCTGAAAGCCAGCGATGGCCAGTTGCATTGAGTTTGGCTGTTGTGAGAATATAGGTTAAAGGGTTGTTATCAGTTCTCACTGTAAACTGGGCTCCATACAAATAGTCGTGGACTTTTTCGACCACGGCCCACTTGAGAGCCAAAGACTCAAGCTGATGCACTGGATAGTTTCTTTCAGACACACTAAGCTTCTGGCTTGCAAAGGCTACTGGTCTTAGGCCTTCAGGGTGCTCTTGATTGAGGACTGCACCCAGCCCAGAAAACTGGCATCTATGTGAAGCATATAGGGTTTGGTCGGGTCAGCAAATGCCAGTACTGGTGCATTTGTGAGGGACTGAATGATCCCCGAAAGGCTCATTGACTTTGTAGTAGGTCTTGTCTGGCGACGGAGTAGACTTTCTTTTCTTTTGAGTGGAAGGATAACCTTTGCACAGTTCAGTTAAAGGTCTGACAATGATGGAGTAGTTCTTTATAAAGCGTCAGTAGTAGCCACAGAATCCCAGAAATGACTGCAGGGAAGGGAGGTCAGTTGGCTGCTTCCACCGGGTCACTGCTTCCACTTTTGCGGGGTCTGTAGCTATGCCATGCACAGAGACAATGTGCCCAACATAGGTAACTTGTGAGCAACAAAACTGGCACTTGTCTAGAGACAACTTAAGTCCATCTTCTTCCAGTCTGGTGATGACTTTAAGGAGTCTTTGTTCATGCTCTTCCAAAGTTTTGCCAAACATGATCAGGTCGTCCAGGTACACAATAACCTCCAACATGTGCATGTCTCCTACGGCTTTCTCCATAAGCCTTTGGAATGTTGCTGGAGCCCCTTTTATTCCCTGTGGCATCCGTTCAAACTGGAAAAATCCCAGAGGACATATGAATGCAGATTTTTCTTTGTCCTCTTCGCCCATAGGGATTTGATAGTAACCGCTGTGCAGGTCAAACACCGAAAGCCACTTACTGCCAGACAAGCAGTCTAATGCATCATCAATCTGTGGTACAGTGTACTGGTCCGAGATGGTTCTGCGGTTGAGGGTTCAGTAGTCAACACACATGCGAAGTTGACCATTCTTTTTTCGTGCAAGGACAATTGGTGAGGCATACGGACTACTTGATTCTTTAATGATCCCGGCTGCTAGTAGCCCTTGAAGGTGACGCCTGAGATCATCCAGGTCCGCAGGGGCTATGCAGCGGGACCACTCTCTGAGGAGCGTATTGTCTGTTAGGCGAATGTGACCCCCTTGGCCAAGCCAACATCCCATTCATCAGTTGAGAACACATTGGAATGTCGTGACAGCTTTTGACTCAGCCTCTCTTTCCATTCTTTGCTAATGGGGGAGTGATTGAAGTCAAACAATGACGGGTCCATAGTTGGGGCAGTATCAACTTTTCGACTTGGGGCATCATTCACCATCTCGGCTACATGCAGGTGAGCAATAACAGTCCCCATTGGAATGGCTGTCTGAGGCCCCAGATGGCTAGACCAGTCACAGGATTGAGTGGGATGTGTGACAGGTACCAACTGTCGAAGATGATTGTGACTTGAGAGCTGCTGTCCATCAGAGCAATGCAGGGGTTGCCATTTATTTTGACTTGGGCAGTGGAAGAAGGTCCAACGAGTCCCTCTGGTAAACTGTTGGTATGGACCTTTACTGCACTTCTCTTGTGCATGTGCATTTGCAATCTTTGCTCTTGTGGCTTGATCTGGTTTCTGGCTAGCCTTTTTTTTCTTTGTGCTTGTAACAGCTTCTGTATGACTTTTGGGTAGTTTTCTGGAGCTGCACATTTAATTGCAAAGTGCCCATCTTCACCACACCGATAACAGAAGAACTAGGTTCTCTTGTTGTGAAAGTTCTTTGCTGTATCCAGCTTATTCCTAGCCCCCATGAGCCCTTGCGTGAAATATGCTACCAACTTCCGGTTTGAGCCGGAACCGGCGTTTGTTCACTTGGCAGCCATATACATACAACGCCGACCGTTCGCGCTAATCCACTTTTTATAAGCTTTTAGAGAGGTGAACTATGTGGGAACACCAGCTGTCACAGCTCAAACGGAACAACATCACTATCCCCCTGCCTACTGCACTAGAGGGGTGGGTGGATAATGTGAAAATCTGGCCAAAAATTACATACAGTAGCATTTTTTAGCTACTTTCTTAATTCTGTCGCGTCCGGCGTTGAGGCAATGAACAATCTTAAAAGCTCTGAGGCTTATCAGTACCTGCACAGTAATAAGGTTGGTCGTATTTGGTTAAAAGAGATGGGACACAATCTTATTTACTTAAAAGCAGACGTAGAGCCGAGCCAAAGCCTTAAAATCCATCATCACCAAGCCTGGGTTTTAGTTTCTACATCCGGTAAAATACAAACAGCAGGTTGTTCGTGTATTGCAGGTCAAGACAGATCTTGCAGCCATGCTGCTGCCATCCTTTGGAAGGTAAATGTTGTAAATGTAAACTGTAGCAACTCTTGCAGCCACACTCTCTCTTAGTCCGCTTTGGAAGTTCCAAACATCATGCTTGTAGCCACAAATTCAACTTCCTCTGGTTGTTCGTACAACCACGAAGAGTGCAACATGTTCCTGAGCAACGCGAGTAAATTTTTCGGGGGCATATTGTTTTATACATCCTCCTGAACTTTCAAATAAACTGCTACCAGTAACAGAAACCCACCCTGCAAGCCAACGGCTAAGCGCTATCTCACCGGAAGTTGCTTGCATAATCGTTTCTACATGAGCCGGACCAGGAATAAGGTGGGTAGGCTTTGACTTAGTCTCATCGTGGTGGGGCACTGTAGCAGGACTGTACTTGGGCTTGAAAGACATGACTGAGACTTGCTTTCTGAGCTTTACAACTTCTTTCTTTAAAGCTTGTATGCTTTTGTCTTCTGAGCTCTCAACAGATATACTGGCTGTGGGTTGACAGGTTGTAGAAAGGGGTCTTGACATGACTGAAGGTGCTGTAATTTCACTCACCTGTGTTCTGAGTTCTTGTATTTCAGCTTTCAAGTCTCTCATTGCATTGTCTGCAGTGACTGTGGCACTTTTGGCGTACACGACTTTGGGAGGTTGCAGTCTGTGACGTGAAGCTTCATTTCCCTGTCATACCAACATTCAAAGTCCTTTCTTTCAGTCCTAAACTCTTGCCTTTCCTATTATGTTTATGTTTATTTTTATTTGATGGGAGACAGCGCATATTACTCAACATGAGTACATTAGTCCATCATGTAAATATTCCAGATTTAGCCACAAGGGCTAATTTTATCTGTAGTCCCATGGCAGGTTGATGGTAAAGAGCAAGGACAAATGAAAGGCACATGGACAAACACATACAACAAGACATAACATCACAATTACAAAAGTTATTTAAGGCAGTTTCCCTGCCTTCTTGTTTCTCATCCCCTCACCTGAACTCAATATACAACCAAGCAGCAGACTTCAAAGACCCAGAACCAGTCTTTACCAGATTGTTCTGTCAGTTAGATGGTGAGTTTTTGTATCTTTGGAACTAGTTGAACTTACCATCGTCTCCTGTGTTTTCAGTTCCAGATCCCGCCATCCACTCATCCACCACTCCAGCATTCAGCTCCCGCACCACTCCAGACCAGCTTTGCCTACAAACCATAGGACAATAAAAACCCTTTCCTGTTGTACTGGTCTTGTGTCCATTTTTTGGGTCTTTGTCTTTTGAGCTGTAACAGAACAATCCGGCCAATGGACCCAATGGACCATGACTCCCTCGGGCATGCTTTGGCCTCCCAGTGTGTCCTGTGAAGTCAGCATGAACCGGCTCTGCGCGAAGTTGTGGAGAAACTTTGTGAACTGTCTTCTAATATCTCCCAGCTTACCAACCAGATGAACCAGCTCTCTGCTCAACTCGCTGCTTCTGCTGCTCCAGCACCTGTGTCTTCTGTCGAACCTGGTGGCCCAGCGCCACCTCTGGACCCGCCACTTCCAAGTGCTTCACTGCGGCAAGCCCCCATCCCAACCCATGAACGCATATCTGGGGAACTTGGAGCTTGTGGCCACTTTCTTCTTCAGTGCTCCCTGGTCTTCCAGCAGCAACCCAACACCTACGCATCAGATAAGTCCTGCATTGCTTTTATTTTAAGCCTACTCCCTGGTAAAACTTCACAATGGGCTACTGCTGTTTGGGAGAGCAATTCCCCAAAATGTCACTCGTACACCTCTTTCATTGATGGAATTAGAAAAGTTTTTGATCACCCAATTAAGGGGAAGGAGGCAACTAAGTGGTTGGTAGCACTCAATCAAGGTTTTTCATCTGTAGCCTAAAATGCTGTGGATTTCCATATCTTAGCAGCTGAGAGTGGGTGGGATGACACAGCCCTGCAGGGAGCATTCGTGAGGGGCCTAGCAGTGAATGTCAAAGATAAGTTAGCAGCTCTAGATGAGAGACTGTCTGGAAGCCATGATTTCTCTTGCTACATGCCTTGATAACAGGTTCACAGAGAGGCACAGGGAAAAGGCTTCTCAACAGCTAACTCCACGTGATCACATGTCACCACAGTATTCCTCTTCTCTGCCTTTTGTACCCATAAACTATTCTACTGTGTCCTACCAGTCCTCCTGAACCTATACCAGCGTGGCAGTGTATACACTCAGAACTGCCAGCTGAGTGCATTCACTGCCAAAGGTCGGGGTTATGCATTTACTATGGCCAGGCAGGCCACTATCTCAATGTCTTTCCTCAGTGGCCAAAAGAACGGGCTCACCAGTGAGTGGAGGGGTCCTGGTGAGCCAAATCTACTCTTCTCAGTCCTCCTGTCCTGATCAGCTCCAACTCCAGTCCTCCCTCCTATGGCAATGTGAATCTGTTCCTCTCCTAACTCTGGTAGATTCGGAGGCAGACGACAGTTTCATTGACTCCACACTGGTTACACAAGCCAACATTCCCACTGAGCCATCCATCCATTGATCCCACCAGGAATGTCATTAAATGGTGAACTCTTAGCCCAAATAACTCACTGTACTGTTCCCATATCCCTCCTGTTGTCTGGGAATCAATAGTGAAAAGATCCAGTTGCACGTCATCTCATCACCACATTCCCCTGTTGTTCTGGGACTTCCCTGGCTAAAGCTTCATAACCGTCATATTGACTGGAAGCCAATACAATAGTCAACTGCAGTGTTTTCTTCCATTTTCACTGTCGCATCCATTGGCCATTTTGAGTACCGTATTTTCCGGACTATAAGCCGCTACTTTTTTCCCACGCTTTGAACCATGCGGCTTATACAGAGATGCGGCTTTTCTATGAATTGTTCTTCAGCCCTCAGGGGGGCGCTCTAGCATTAAGTGCAAAAACAAGACAAACGAGGCAGCGGTAGTCAGTACAAACAAGAAAGCGCCAGTTTTTATTCTTAGCACATGCAACCCAAGACGCACAACAGCAAAATACGGTAATATTTTTACACCCTCACCCCCTCATAATGGAAAACAAATGAAGTGACAGTGGTTTGGTGTTCAGTAGTTTCAATGCTCAGGAGGAAGATGAATAGTGACTTGTGGTTTCAGTGCACGGGAGAATGAAGCGACTTTAATAGTTGCGCAGTTGCGCTTTAACAAAGTGCAGGAAGAAAAAATGACAGTGGTTTGGTGTTCAGTGGTTTCAGTACGCAGGAGGAAGAAAAATAAAGCAACTTGGTTTTAGTGCACAGGAGGAAGATGAATAAAACCATCAATGACTTTTTGTTTGATCAGCACTTTTACTGCCGTGTAACAGGCACTGTTCGGAAACAATCAGTTCAGGTATATGAATAAACACTTATGGTACAAAATCTATGTAAATATCTTATTTCTCAGCCTGGATATCGGCGGCTTATAGTCCGGTGCGGCTTATATGTGACAAAATATATATTTCTTTTAAATTTTAGTGGGTGCGGCTTATATTTAGGTGCGCTCTATAGTCCGGAAAATATGGTATCTTGGCGTTTGGCCTTGCAAATGCCCCTGCTGTATTCCAGGCCCTTGTGAATGACATCCTCAGAGACATGCTGAATAAGTTTGTATTTGTCTATCTGGATGACATTTTGATCTTTTTAAAGGATCCCCAGCAGCACATTCAGCATGTCCATCTGGTACTGCAGTGTCTCTTAGAAAACAAGCATGAGAAATGTGAATTTCATTCTACCACTGTTCACTTTTTGGGTTTTGTTGTTGAGCAGGGACAATTCAAGGCAGATCCCGCCAAAGTTGAAGCAGTGGCTGAGTGGCGGACACCTGAGATCTGTAAGAAGGTCCAGCGTTTCCTTGATTTTATGAACTTTTATCGTAGATTTATTATGTACTACAACAGGAAGGCAGTTCCCCTGTAGAAAACATTTGTAAACAGAGAGAATTAGGCTAAGTGATAAAGTTAAATTGTTTTGGGGCACCACCTCAAAGAGGAAAAGAATAATAAAGCCTAATAAAAATTTGAACGTGAGTTCTTAAGCCAGATAGTGATCCGTATATGAAGTGAAACAACCACAAACTTAAGCATAAATTAGTCAGAAATGATGACGTTTATTCACCAGAATCAACAAATAGACGGCATTTGAACATGCAGATTGAAACAACAACAAATAACAGGAGTATATTAATGGATTGAAACAATAAACCTATTTTATTGAAGGTGGGATATGATTTTTTTACGGGAATAAATGGAAAATTGACGCAGTTAATGAATTTAGAAAAACAGTCTAAAAGAGTTAAATTTGAGTTAAGTTTAAGTTAAGTTAAATCTTTATCCATCTTTGTACCAAGTAACAGTGTAGATCTTACTGGAAAAGCCAAGGCTGGAGGCAAGAGGTCAGAGGCCTGGAGCCAACAGGAATGGTGGTGGTACCAACTGCTCCAAACTTCTCGGTACTGCCGATGATGGTTCGGAGTTGGGTCCCCAACGCTAGCTGACTGTTGTGGTCCTCTGTGGAAGGCTCTTGGTGGATCTGCTCTAGGTCAGAGGTCAGGAGCATCCCCAGTCTGTCAGACGGGCTGCTGATATCGATGCCTTTATGGCCAGTATTCACAGTTAAAACAACATTTCTTTAGGATGATTCTGCATGTATTCACATTGACAACATAAACAGGAAAGATAAAGGTAAGGCTTATCACCTTCATCAAGTCTTTAGTTCAACAAGGTAAAAGTCTTTATTCATTAATGAGCAACTTTTAAGTCTGTTAAAGTTGATCCTTCAATGTTTATTCAAGTTTGGTCTTTTGGATAGCAATGCAGGGATGCGGCTCATAATTTATAGTGGCGCCATCCATGCTAAGCACAGATCATGTCTTTCGTCAGGAAAGGTCCTTCAAAGTTGTAAATCCGTTGAGTTAAAGCCGTGTTCACAAGAAAGATATTATTTTAGCGGGTCCAGGAAATTCCGTATGTTCCTGAGGTCAAAAGGTTGTACCCTACACTCCTGACCCATCTAACATATACCTCTATCCCACAAACTGTATTCACCTTACTCAAAAACCTCTTTATTTCAGCTTCTGTTTTGTCTCACTCAGATCCTTCAAGGAAATTCATCTTGAAGGTTGATGCTTTAGATCTTTTTCTCCCATCAGCTTTCAGCTACTGCAAAGAACTTCTGCCCGTGGTCCTGGCACTTCAGGAATGGAGACACTGGTTGGAGGTTGAGGTTTGAACAACCTTTCATAGTGTGGACAGATAATAAGAATCTGTCCTACCTCCGCTCTGCCAAGAACTCCCTGCAGGCTAGATGGGCACTGTGGGCCAGGCTTTCAGAACATCAAACCAGATGCCCTGTCCCGTCAAGCAGCCACTGAGGAGTCTTATTCCCAGCCAGAGACCATTCTACCAACAACCAGTGTAGTCTACCAACAAGAGACGCCAGAGGACAAATCTTGTAGGGTAGGAGCAGTGCACTGGGAGGTGGAGAAAATTGTTTGTGAAGCCCAACATAACAAACTTGACCCAGGTAATGGGTCAGATCGTCTATTTGTACCCAACTCTGCTCATTCTTAAGTTCTTTAATGGGGACACTCATCTAAACTTACTCTTGCTTTCCTTAAGCAACGATTTTGGTCCCTCTATAAGTCAAGATACATGTTTGTATGTGTCTTCTTGCTGTGTTTTTGCCTGCAGCAGATTGAGTCATCAACCTCCAGTTATCTTTCTCTAAAGCAGTGCATTTTGTTCCCCTATACAAGTTGCCTTCCGTCATGGAAGCAGCAAACCTCCTGGTTCATGGTGTCTTCAGACTACATGGAATCCCTATTGAAATGGAATCCCTCTCAACATAGTCTCTGACAGTGGATCTAAGTTGTCTTCCAAAGTATGGAAAGCCTTATGACACTCTCTGGAAACCTCTGTCAGTCTCTCGTCAGGTTTACCATCCAAAATCCAATGGTCAAACAGAGTGAGCTTTCCTTTTTGATAGGGCTTATGGTCAGGTTATATAGATTAGCTGTGATTTCTCTTGGCCTACATGATGAGGAAGGGACACATTGAACTTCTATCCTCTGTTATATATTATTTACATTTCTACTCAGTTCATTACTGTTCACAAGTTGTTGCTCTTTCCCACTCTTCACAGATGTCTGGCTGCTGTTAGACATCCCAGTGATGACTGGACCTTAGCTGTGGCCCATCGGTGATCCTCTCCCGACCCATGGACCCATCCTGACCCAGTCCCTCTCACTCAGATGAACTGTTCCTGCTGAGATTACCATGGACTTTATCCTAATTAACTTCATTCACTTGTACATATAATTGACTATTTGTCAGTGACACATCTATTGTACGGCCTGTCCGTCCTGGGAGTGGATCCCTCCTTCTGTGGTTCTCCCTGAGGTTTCTCTTCTCCCCGGATGGGCTTTTTTTGAGTTTTTCCTTACCCTGATGGAGGGTCTAAGGACAGGGGGTGCTGTCTTGTTCTGCCTGTTTGTGCATTTACTATCTTGTGTGTTCATTTACTGTGAAGCCCTTTGAGGCAATTGTCATTGTGATACTGGGCTATACAAATAAAATTGAATTGAATTGAATTGAATTAAGCAGGACGTGGGATCGGCCCTGCGCTTCCTGACATCTCGCCATTCCTCTTCCTGGACCTCTCATCTATCCTGGATTGAATATCCTGACATAAATCTGCTACACGTATGTCTCCATTTATGGTCCGACTGGGCTATCAACCGCCTCTCTTTCTAGACCAGGAAGAGGATGTAGCTGTTCCCTCTGTCCAAGCCCACCTCAGATGTTGCTGCAGCATTTGGAGCATTTGACAAACGTTTTATGTCGGATGGCCTTCCTGACACAACCCTCTCTATTCATCCGGGTTTGGAACCGGCACTAAGTATACTGGTTTGTGACCTCCTGTGGCTAGATTAGGAGCATCTAAAATACGTAAATGCTTAATAATATAATTAAAGTTCTGTTATAGGGAGTTATGTATAATTAAATATTTTATTATTATTATTATTATTATTAATTAAACCTATAAAAAACACAGGAGATTATCTTTAATCACAGTCTGTTAGGTGAGTGAGAGTCTAAAACTGATTCATGACTCATAAAAAAAGGACAACATTTGTGGAGCTGAGAAGGTATTTACATTGGCTGATATTTTATTCATTTATTTATACCTGTTACGGTCCCTATGGAAAAAGGTCTAGGGTGTTAAAGGGACACATTACATAAACGGCTGGAATAAGTTAAACAATGATTTATTTAACACAAATATACTCACAAAATAACCAAAAGGGAGAGGTGGGAAGCTCAGCAACAAAGGAGGGAACAACTGAACCGAGAAGCTGGGTCTCCTCACTATGAACTAAAACTATAACGAAAGACATTTTTTGTGAAAGAGCTGCTGAATGTGATTGAAAGGCCATGGCAATGATCAACTTGTGTAAGACACACTGAAGTAATAATATGAACAATGGGAACTGTCTTAAAATGGTGTGATTTTTTTCCTCTTTATTTTTACAAATACAAAGTTCATCATGACTAATTAAAACATTTATATATGAACCACTGCATCAAACAACAACTTCTCTTGTCTCTGTTGAAGTTCTTCATAAATTAAATTAAATTAAGACTCTTGAGGTTGGGACAATGTGTCAAAGCCCGTATTTTTCATCCTTGAGTCCTTCGTTGCATCTGAATTCCTCTACTGATTCCTTTTCCTAGCTCCTGTTCCTTAACCTTTGTGAGCTACGTCATGAGGTCAACAGCAAGAAGCTAGGAGATTCCTTATTGATTAAGGAAAGGAGCGCCAGCTGCGTTTCAACAATCTGCCAAAGCCATGTCCTTTGCATTTATTAGTCAGCCTTGATGACACAAAGCACTCCGTTCATTTGGTGAACGCCACTGGGGATTTATGTAAATTACTCATACAGCTTTAATTTTTGTTTTTTACATATGTAAATAAATGTGTGAAAAGTGGTGTTTTACTGCAGCGAGTGTTAACATCTTTCCTTCCTGTTCCTGAATCAAAAGAATTTTTTTTTTTTATATAAGCCCTGAGCATCATATTTTTATGAGGCCCTAAAATAGCAGCATTCCCATGAATACATTCTATTACCATTCCAAAAGGCTGTGGCAGTGATTGACATATCCTTGTTCTCTGGTTTACATTGGAAAATAATTGGCAACCGTGTCCCTCTGCACATGCTCTGAGTGTGAGTGCAGGCGCATGCTAGAGGTTTCATTTCCCTTTTGATGTATTTCTATTAACTCCAGATGTGAATATCTAAAATGGTTGACAATACTGGGAAAAACTGTGTCATCTTGTAATATTCCATGGTGATATATTGGTGATATATGCTCCCTTATACATATTGAATTTTCTGTCTTATTCTAGACCATCATCCTCGCCCCATTTCCCTTTTTGGCCTTTACCATGACTGCTCATCATGAAGGTGAGCCTATTGCAGTCCCAATATCCTCGACAGAATGGAAGTAATCTCCAAGGTTTAACAGGTTGTATGCCCAAGGAGAGTAATTGTGCTCTGGAGAAGGGTAAAGCAGTCAGGCTTAAATTCATCCTTTTTGTACATAGCCCCAAGCTGCTTTGGGAAACTATTATCCCCCAAACTGCTGTCTATTCTTTACACCCTGATGTAATTAGCCTTTTGCTGTGGCCGAAGGGGAGGTTTTAGTGAGGAGTCAGCTGCGGAGAGAGTGCTGAGAGGACAGATGGGAAGGGGATTAGCACCAAGCGCCCTTTTGATGAAATAAAAGGGAGAGGTGCAGAGGACATAAAAGGCATAGTCCCAGAAGGCCAGGAAAAATAGCTATGAGTTGTTTGGTGAGTTAGCATACAACATGTCCGCAGGTTATTTTAGAAGAGGTACTGGATGTGGTTCCTCCTGTGACCATGCTCATATCACAGAGGCATTCAATGTGTGAGATAAGGCAGACCCCCATGTCTTACCACTACCAGGGTGGTTGAGCTGCTGCAGGGAAAGCTGTGTAGAAAGTTGCAAGACAGACAAGGAATGACAGTTAGAGGAGCCAGGGTCCACTGTGCACTACCTCCAGAGTGCACCCCTGCTGCTTTGACAGTGTCATTGCAGTCAGATGGTAAATCTTTGTCTCTAATCCCAACTGGGGCTGTGCAGGTGACAGAATGAGATAAAACAATTAACTTTCATCTAATATATTTTATCTTGCATAAGGCACATTAATACACTTGATACTGATACAAACACATGCATTATGATGCATTATCCAATTTTCTTACCTCTAGTGTGTTGAGTCCTGTAATGCCATACCATGCTGCTAGATGGTGCATGTATGGAGTGTGCTCTGTATTTGCCCCCTTCCTGATTTTCCTTTTTTTTTTTGCACATTAGTCACACGTACCTGAAAATTACAGCGTGGAGCAGCCAGCAGGTGCCCCGATGCCACGAGTCTTCTCCTGGGGCTGGGGCGCTTAGAATGGGGCAGCAGTGACAGCTATCCCCGGAGCTAAGAGGAGCAGTAGATAAACTGTAGAGCAGGAGCTCTGTGCATCAGGACTTCTAAATTCCTGTAGCCTACCTGTAGTATGTTGACACTTCAATTTCTGATCCATGAGACTCCTTCACATCTCCATCCATAGTTCACCAGCTCTGGGGACTTCAGGCAGTAACTGGTCCCAAACTAATCCTCCTCAAACCTGGACCCCGCAGTGCTACTTACTTTTTATACCACTCCAGCCCTCTGTGCAGCCATATATCACAATATTCATATTCATCTCTCGTCCCTTATTTTTCCATTTTAGTTTATTCACTGATTTTTCTGTTTTGTGAAATGCTTTAGAACAGTAAGATATTGAGAACGTAACACTAGAGCGGCATGCCTATTGTCTACATGTCAGCTTACAAACTCATATAACTGCGATTACTGGCTCTGTCTACATATAGCCTAACCAGTCGTAGCATTTTTTTTTTATGTTTAAAAATCCTTTAAACCAGTGGTGTCAAACTCAAAATGGTGAGGGGCCGCAATACTTAATAAGAATACTTTCAGGGGCCGAAGATAGTGACATTTGGAAAGCTTTTATTAAATTCAGAATGTTTCATCTTTATTTGAGTCTTACAAAAGTCACCTTTAACATTAATTTCCTTCTTTTATGGAAACTGGTATTAGATGGATTTGAACAGGTTTACATGGATTTTAACTGGTTTTAGATGTACAGGTTTTAGTTGAACAGGTTTTAAATGAATTTGAACAGGTTTTTGACGCATTTGAACAGGTTTTCGACTGATTTTAACAGGTTTTTGATGGATTTGAGCAGGTTTTATTTGGATTTGAAAAGGTTTTAGATGGATTTTAGCAGATTTTATATATATCTCAGTACCAAAAACTGGCTTAAGATTTCATTGACAAATTAATCTGATTCAAATCCATCTAAAACCTGTTCAATTCCAGTTAAAACCTTGCGCCAAAAATATCTCCTTCTAAATGTATCGAAGGGCCACATAAAACATTGCAAAGGGACGCATTTGGCCCCCAGGCCTTGAGTTTGACATGTGTGCTTTAAACGATAAACTGACATGATAGCAAAGTAATGTTGCCTTAGCGAAGTAATTGCATTGTAACATTGTCCCCATTCTATAAAAGCCTTAATATGGTTTAAAAGCAGTGCTTTAGTCTTTAAAAATGCCATATTATTTCATTGTTTAAAACTGATTTAAAAAAAAAACCCTTAATAAGAAGAAAATTCATTAGATCTCGTTTGATTCATTTGTTGAAAGTATCTTTTGCTGTGTGAGCCATGTGACTGGTAACAGCCAACCGGATCACTGTATTCTTTCTTGTTCAGAACGAGGGAGATACGCAGGCACACATGCAGAACTGCTGCTGATAAAAAAAGAAAAAGAGAGAAAAACAAGTTGAAAGGTTATGTAAAAGTAATTTTACCTCATGAAAAGGTTATTTATGTTTTTTCAACCTGTCCTTGTTTTGGAAACATGTTGTACACTGTTGAACAGGACTTGGTGAGTGAAAGAAATGTATTTTATTTCATGCAATTAATATTTGTTTAAATACATTAGTCATTTAATGGAAATGAAAAGCTAAGGTAGTGAATTTATATTGTTTTATGTTAAAATGGTTGATATTACGATGTATTTTCTGCTGCCATTACGACAACGGTACCATCTCAATGATCCTCAGTTAAGACAGGGACTGGTCCTTTTCTCATTTTTGAAGCTACCAGGTGTTTTTTTTATTTAAAATTATTTATGTATATTTTATGTTATTCACGATAGGCCATTAAGGTTGGGCCAAAGAAAACAAGCTAGTATCAGTATTGGATACCACGTTGCAGCGAAACAAGATGGTAGGCCACCCACGGACTGGGACTGAACTGAACTGTGTACGATTGATAGGAGCGATCCATCCTCTGGACACTGCCTGTTTTTCATCTAAGACTGGTAGGATTTACCCTTACGTTACTGCTAAAAGCAGTGGATATGGGACAAATACAGGATTAACCATCCAGGACAATTAAAGGAGTAACAAATAAAAATGGAAATTTCTAAAATTGAACTTGAACTTAAAACCTAAATTAGATTTTGAAACTGAACTAAATTAGGTTTAAAGCAACAAAGAGTTAACTCAAAAAAATCAAAAGAACTTTTGAACTAGTGAACAAATAAGAACTTTAATTAACATACACTGGAACTAAAATCCTTTTAGTTCAAAAGTAGGATTAAAAACTAAAAAAGGATTGAATTACTAAACCACTTAAATCTATAAAAGGGGAACACAACACTGTTCTCTCAAAGATTAAGAGGTGGTTTATGTTATTATATGTCAATTGTCAATTGTTTTATTTTCTTGTCTGTTATTAAAATCTAAATGCCAGCTGTTTAAATATATTGCTTAGTCTTTGGTTACTATTAAGTGTCTAGCTTTTACTGCTCCAGTAGCCGAACCTTAAAACTGGTCCTAGTAAATTGTTATTACACCATGTAATTACTAAGGTGTTACACTTGGATTGTCACAGTCAAGCTTTTTGAGAAACGAGGCATATTTGCCCAAGTGAAGAGACTAATTTCACACTTTGTGAGTTTGTAGAGACCCCAAACACATAATTATAGGCGCAGAAAGTACATAAAAGTGTTTTTTGCATGTAATGTCCCCGTTAAATGCTGTTGTGGGTTCTTTTGTGACCTTTTGTGTGTAATTTTGGTAGGCTGGCCACTCCTGGAAAGGTTCACTAGTGTTCTATATTTTCTCCTCATGAGGATGATGGGTCTCATCGCAGCCTGATGTTTTGCTTTTTGAGGTCTTGCTTTTTGATGACTTTTGACCTTCACTTTGATAGACAGGTTCTATTTAAGTTTATTCAAAAGGTCTGGCAGTAATCAGGCCTGGGTATGGCTAGTAGGGATGGGACGGTGTACAATTCTGATGGTATGATAACCTTGAGCAACCTTGATGGTCACATCAACAAGTGATACTCTCACTTCAAATCTTTAGAACAGAAGCAGCCCTTAACTCACCTTTGTTTTGGTTTTCCCATACAGCCTTTTAACACTGCTTGAATTTATTCACCAATTACTCTTCAAATATATTATTTGATCACAGGGTCCAAGCTCTGTCTGCCTCTGAGACTTATTTTTTCAACTTAGTGTCAGAGTAAGGCAGCAGTGTGATCCCCGCACATACCTCCTACTACAATGAAAGCTGCATTTGCGTGCACTAATTATGTAATTACTCAATTACGGTGTAAGTTTATTTGAGCTTCAAAATAAAATGAAGGTGAGTTTAAATTTAAGAATAATGTTAAATACAGAGGCTTTCTATTAAATTTACCTTTCCTATTTGTCCCTGATCTCATATTGAGAGATCTGAGCTCATATTATATTAATAAATTGTTACCAGTATAATTAATGAGTAAAATCGGTTAACATCCCATCCATAGTGGCTAGTAAAATTGAACTCAGCTTTAAAAAAAATTAATCACAGTTAATTCATGATTTAACATCATGATTACCTTTTCACATAATAATAAAAACATAAAAATAACAAACCTAGAAGGTGGCAAATACTTTTTCACCACAGTGTACATTTGTGTACAGTGTTGTGTGTTTGTGGTCTGTAATCAAACATGCAAAAGAAATATTATTAACAGTAATCAAACTATGGCTAAATTCTACTTAAAGCATATACCGTATTTTCCGGACTATAGAGCACACCTAAATATAAGCCGCACCCACTAAAATTTAAAAGAAATATATATTTTGTCACATATAAGCCGCACCGGACTATAAGCCGCCGATATTCAGGCTGAGAAATAAGATATTTACATAGTAAGATTTTGTACCATAAGTGTATTCATATACCTGAACTGATTGTTTCCAAACAGTGCCTGTAACACGGCAGTAAAAGTACTGATCAAACAAAACAGAAAAGTCATTGATGGTTTTATTCATCTTCCTCCTGTGCACTAAAACCAAGTTGCTTTATTTTTCTTCCTCCTGCGTACTGAAACCACTGAACACCAAACCACTGTCACTTTTTCTCCCTGTGCCTTTTAAAAGAAAAAATGCAAAAATATAAAAGTTTCTTCTTTCCCCTGCAGAAAACAACCAAAACAAAACATCCTCCTCCCCCGGGAAAAAAATAAAAAAAAAACAAAAAAAAAAAAATTCATTTGTTTTCCATTATGAGGGGGTGAGGGTGTAAAATATTACCGTATTTTGCTGTTGTGCGTCTTGGGTTGCATGTGCTAAGAATAAAAACTGGCTCATTTTTGCACTTCCTGCTAGAGCGCCCCCCTGAGGGGCTGAAGAAAAATTCATAGAAAAGCCGCATCTCTGTATAAGCCACAT
Organism: Rhyacichthys aspro; assembly: GCA_036850595.1. Lineage (NCBI taxonomy): Eukaryota > Metazoa > Chordata > Actinopteri > Gobiiformes > Rhyacichthyidae > Rhyacichthys > Rhyacichthys aspro. Next base: position 16,108,156 of record CM072165.1, on the reverse strand, counting down.
GGTTCAAAGCGTGGGAAAAAAGTAGCAGCTTATAGTCCGGAAAATACGGTACGTAACAACAGGTGCAGCTACAATAAAAGTCATCATTCAGCACCAAATAGCAACCCAATAATTTAGACCAAGCACGGTAACAGAAAAAATAGTTGTTTCATGTCAAGCCATGTGCTGTGAGGTCATGTGTGTGTGAGAGGAAATATAGTACCTATCCTTATCATTGGGAGGTCTGCTCGGTTTTCTAACTAGTGCTATTGCATATTTGTTCTTGTATGAAGGTATAGTTAAACTGGTAAGGTCCAAATAAGGTGTTAATAAGGTGTACACGGGTTAGAGCAGAACTTTTTGTATTCCATCGTAAACCATATAGGATCACACACTCAGGCTGCTATCTGCTGCAAACAGTCCTTGAAATATGTCCTGCAAACAAGAGTTTTAAAAAAGTTGTATTTAGAGCTTTTGTTAGGGTTTTTGTGTTCTGCTCCCCTCCCCCCCCCGCTCCTTGTTTTTCTCTGCAGAGCTGGTGGTTGGTGGGGGCGTGGCTGGTTCTGGCACACCTGGACATGATTCCATCAAGCAGGCTACAAAGGCTCTGCTCAGTCTTCACTTCGCTACCAGATAATTCGATCACTTGCTTTTTGACCTGTGGAGTATTTTGAGAATTTTCATACACACCTGTTTCCTCCTGTGCTCAGGTTTGTTTTGCTCCATTGCCTCCGCAGCATCCTGGTTCCGTCCGCTCCCAGCCAGCCTCCGTCACCCCAGCCTGTAGTTTTTCCCTGTAAATAACTGTTAAAACTTACCTGCCTCCATCTCCGCTTTGGGGTCCTTATTGCAAAACAGCTTTATTGTTGTGTTTCATTGAACCTAAATTACAAATAATTAATGTAAAACATTTCAGTAAGTTTGTGAGTGGTATATTAGATTACAACTACTCTTATAGAAAACTTTTACATAAAGCTATATATTATATTACATATCACAGTGTGTAATCACTGATAAATCATGCTGATCACAGGCCACTAAATTTACATAACTAAACTAATTGGTGATTTTGCTGGTGCTGGATATAACCTGTTGTTTTCTTACATGATATTTAGCCATGAGTGGCTTCTCTGCTTCTAAGACTTCTAACTTCTTGTCTTGTGTGTGTGAGAACCTATGGGGCCGTGGCTTTAGAGTGGGGTCCTGGGAAAGAGAGGGTTTACTTTCATTATCTTAGCTGTCAATGCTAGTTTTAGAAAATTACCAACTTTGGCTTTAAGTCCGGGTTCTCAGTAAAGCCACCTGGGCTATTTATAGCAGACAGATTCACAGACAGAATCATAGATAGATTCACAAACAAACTGACAGAGAAATTCACAAACAGATTGACAGACAGATTAACACATTCAATGTCAGATTCACAAGAGATTTGGAGCAGACAGGCTGATAGTAGTATGAACACTGCGAGAGACCACAAAGGCAAGATCTAACATGGCAAAACCATACTATGAAGAAAAATGAAAACACATTGAGGAAAGTTAATGCAAAAAAACTTTTGTGTACTCTCTGCACCTATTATCAGGGCTTGACATTAACACCCGCCAACCCGCCAAATGCAGGTAGATTTAGGCTGTGGCAGGTAATGCTGTCTCTCCAACTAGCCACTGTGGCTAGTTTGACTCGATACAAATAAATTTATAATTGTTCTTAAATGCGCTTACTACTGTATATGCTGCGCATCTCGTTGATACAACACTACAATTCCCATGAGCACCCAGTGTACAGCGCGTGCTGAGCCCGCTCTAGTTGCTGGAAGTCTGTTTGTGCCGCTGGGAGAAGAGATGTGGAGACATATAGGAGGAGTGAAAAGACCCGAAAAGAAGAAAGACGCCAGAGGAAGATGTACAAAATCAAGACGATGAGCCAGAAGCTAAGAAAAAGAAAAGACAATTTAATTATAAATGTAAAGAACATAGAGATGATTTATACACAGGTCACCTACTGTATATTTAAAGAGTAACTCAACCCCTTAACTCCACCCACAGACGAAATTTGAAAAGTCTTAGAAAAGTGGGCAGAGCCCAGCAGAGACAGAGGGGACGAGCTGAGGGCGAGGCTAAATGAGGGGCGTGTACCTGAGACCCACAGTGACTGATTGATTGACAGATGTCAGATTGGCAAGTATCTTTGCGGCGGAGCTGTCCCTCTTTATTCTCCTCTTTCACCAGAGCTGGAGGGACTTGGTTTCTCTGTGGACACCAGGCCTGAGCCAGAACAATTCAAAGCCCAGTCTCAGCCCGAAGCACGGACTGACGAGGCATTTTTACAGAAAACGGGTGCAGTGATGGTAGAGTAACTTTGGCATTTAGGCTAATGCACAAAGCATAGACTGATGAACAGTAAGAAAAAAATATAATACATAATAATAAATACTTTATATTAATTTTAATGTAGATATAGTAAACACTATTCTACACAGAGAGAACCAAAGTACGGTGTCTGCAGCGCTCCGCTCAGACTAATGCTGCATTTATGTGACCTTGTATTTAACAGCATTAAGTCTTTGTAAAAAAGAGAAAAGAAGGTAACGTCAAACCTGACCTGTTTGTAGCGTTTAATTCTAATATTCCCGGCTGATTTACTCGATTTACATGAATAAAAATCAACGGTAACACTCCGACTTTACGAGTTAAAAACACATGACCACAACAAAATAAAAACGACACGTCGATTACTCTGCAACGATGCTGTGTGTAAGCCCTTGAACATATCATAAGCTGCGGTAGACTTCTAAACTTTTACAATATGAACAGAGCAAAAATAACAGACAGGTGCCAGTGGCAGCATGACCCAAAATATGTTTCTCTGTTGGTCTAAAAATGAGTGAATTTATCTCTAAACACTACTCGTGTTTTTTCTTTTTTTTCATCCGTGCGTGTGTAGCTCTGTATGAATGTGTTCAGTCGCTGCAGTGACCCCGTTCTGACAGAGACCACCTCTGGAGGCGTGAGCTTGTACTGAGGGCTGTACCACAGGTGTGGTTACCTGCTACAAAGGTGTGGTTAACGTACATCATGATGTCATCATGATCAGGAAGTACGGTCGGCAGCGTTTAACCTGAGGAGGGCAGCACTCATGCGGTTTTACATGTGTTTTACACCATATTTATGGAATTAGACGAGTTTTTCAAATTTTGTCAAAAATAGGACGATAAACTATGAACTGTATTACTAAAGCCCAATTTATACACACCATCAGCTAAAAAAGTTGTTTTAGGGTTAGTTACTCTTTAATATTTAAATGTTGGATTTTTTAATGATTTTGAACATGTAATTTAGAAACTTAATTTGGGCTTTTTAAAACACCCAATGGCTAGTAACTTTTAAAAATCTCTAGCCACAGTGGCTAGTGACCAAAAAAGTTAATGTCAGGCCCTGCCTATAATTGTGTATTTGGAGTCTCTACTAACTCAAGAGTGTGAACTAAAACAACTGCAGGATCTCTCTCTGTTATGGGGCAGAGTCTCTCCACTGGGGCAAAAATGCAAGTGAAAAATCAAGCTTGACTGTGACAACACAATTCAAGGAGGAGGGTTTTCTCCTTGCATCACTTCCCTTTACAGGCCGTAGAACAAAAGCTTGAGTGAAGAGCGCAACCGTCATATTGTTTTCTTCGTTACAGTGTAGCAACGTTAGTACGCTATCATGTCAGTTTCTTGCTCTAAAGTGTTTTTAAATATAAAAAAACATGCTACTATTGGTTAGGCTATATGTAGACAGAGCCAGAGCACAGTTATGAGTTTATAAGCTGACACGTAGACAAGAAGCATGCCACTCCAGAGTTGCGTTCGTAATATCTTACTGTTCTAAAGCATTTCACAAAACATGAAATATCAGTGAATAAACTAACATGGAAAAATAAGGGACAAGACGATGTTTAATAGTGTGATATGTGACAGCACAGAGGGTTGAAGTAAGGAGCACTGGGTTTGAGGAGGATTAGTTCGGGACTGGTTAATGCCCGCTGTTCCCAGAGCTGGTGAGCTATAGGTGCTGTGCTACTGCTCCGCTCTGGGGATACGGGGATACCTGTCACTGCTGCCCCGTTCTGAGTGTCCCAGCCCCGGGTAAAGCATTGCAGTGTCGGGGCAGCTGCTGTCTTTTCTTGTCTTTATGGTAAACGCGTCCCAGCATTTTTTACCGTAAAGACACAAAAAGTCCAGCGGAGAGCAGCCGCCAACTGCCTCAATGCTGCAATGCTCTTCATGGGCACAGTTTGCTTTTGGTCTCGGTGTAGCAACTGAGGCTTACAGAAGCTACATATCACAATATCAAGACAAAAATACAGTGGCCCAATGTTCTCGGACTTATGTATCACTCACACCTGTGAAAGGAAACCATGCCTGTTGAATAGGCTTCTCAGTACATTAAGAGTGTTTGCAACAGTTTCTTTGCCTATTGATAACTAACCATTGCTTGTTATCACCCTGGCTGCCCCATTCTCTTCCCTAGTCTCTTCCCGGGACTCTTAGTGCTGGCAGTCAGACTTTGGCTCAAATGTATAATCCACGGTTGAATCAATAAGGCACTTGTGTTTAAAATCCTGAAATAACAACTTGCAGTTTTGTAAGAGCGCAACCCAGTGAGGACTACAGAAAATGATGACCGAGAGTGGAAATGGGGGCGGGACATGAAGTGAACCCGAGCATTTCTGAGGAGTGATTCAGAGAGGGTTTTCCAGGGTCCTGTATAACCTTAACCTTGACACATTTTGATCGAAACATTTAACATACACTTTACTGGGAGCACAAGGGACTATGCTATTAATTGAAAAAGAAGCATTCAATGTCTCCTTTAACACCAATAATAAACACACCAAACTATTATTGACCAACTCCCTCTTGTCATCTCCTCCTTGAGTTCCTCTGTGGATGCCCGTGTACCTTAGCCCCGGGGCTGCCTCTGTTAAAGTTGCAACATCTTTGTCCCTCCTCCCATTAAAATTTTCAGCTGCTTGGGGAATGGGGATTGTGCCTTTACATTCTTCTCCCTTAGTTGTTTAGCATTTTTGACTGATTTTGTCAATAAAAAACTGAATAGCCGCCCCCTGTGTCTTCTCTGCAACAGGGTCTTAGTAGTGCCAAGTTACACAGCTCTTTTACTTGTTAGTGTAAGAATCGGACTATAATCCCACGCGGTTGGGTGGCGTTCCCACTCAGCTTGGGACCCTGTAGGCCTGTGTGGTGTGTTCTTTCTATTTGGAGATCTATGTCGCCAGGTAATTTTAAGAACGTACAAATCAAGTGTTTGCAAATAATATTGTGATTCTAAGCTCCTTCTGTTATACCAGGAATCCTTATATTTTTGCGCCTTGATCTTGCTTCCAAATTGTTTCATTTTCCTGCAAGCATCGCTTCTCGATTAAGGAGAAAGGTGACCGTCCTTACCAGCTGTGTTGTCTTGTATTAAATCTCTCCAAGCCTCTCTTCCACCATTGTTGCTCCAGCATGGACATTCTTTCCATAATTTATTTAATATTTGTCTCTAGATGCCTTAGTGCCCTTTTTTGTCATTAACTGCTTTCAAATGATCTTGTCTTAGGCATTTTATTTCTTAAAATATCTCAGAGTCATGCTGTCTGCCGGTGTTTGTACATTCTGTTCTCTTTCTAGTTCCAGTGAGTTACTATCCTTCATTACATTTGGCCGACCTCCCCTATTTTCTCCATTTGTCGGGTTTTCATGCGCATCATCCAATTTCTGCCTCAATTAGCCTACTTTATAAGATACATATGTTGTGTTGTTATGTTAGTTGGTTTTGAAGGAGCGTGGTACCCCACATGCTGCCACCGTAAAATTACAACCCACAAACCAGTATTGACTTAATGGCATACAGCACTTCACATCAATCCAAACCCAAAAAGACAGACTCATCAAAAGACACTGACGATCTACCAGACAACAAAATAGAGGTAGCATAACAAAAACTCTCACTGTTAATAAAAAATAAAAAATAAAAAAATAAAATGTAACAACCACCTCAAAATAGACTAATGGAATACTGTCACCTATTTTTACTGCCACAACCATACTAATAGAACATAACTGAAAAATGCACCTCTTATCTGACAGTCCTCCTCTGAAACTGTGCTATGGTCTTCACAGCATTAACCACACACCTCTCCTCAACTGTACAAACGTATCAAATATAGACACCTCTCTTACACTTCTATCTGCAAAATGGGAGAAAGACCTCATTCTTTCTCCAGCCCAGACTCCTGGATCCAAATCTAGAAGTAGACTTTCAAAATGACACTAGTGGAATGAACACAATGCACTCTGGGTAGCACTGAGGACTACTTGCATGCCACCTGGGGTTGTCCACCAGTGCACTTGTAGCAACATAGAGTTTGACCTGGGACCTTGTGTCATGTAAATTCAACCTCCCCAGGCCTGCCTGGATTCTCACCTTCAGGGGGAGAAATGAAAACTACCCACCAAATGGAATATGTTGATTAACTGGTGTTGTTAATATGTCAATTTTCACTCAGAGGAGTCATAAATTTCAGAGACCAGTGTTTGTGGAGCCATGGACCAGACAGAGATAAACAATGGAATGTCTTTCTAGTTTGTCTGATAGGTAACAGACATTCAGTAGACTCTTCAGTCTTTGCCTCCATCTACAGGACACCGTTAAAGCGGTCGTTACATTCTGGAAACCTTGGAACAAACAAAACCCTACTCATGTAAGGAATAAAAGGGACAATAATGACATTTTCTTCCAATCTAACAGGTCTTCAGGATCCCGGTGGACGTGAGACTGCTTCATTTATGGTTCGCTACAACCTAATAAAATGAATTAATAAAAGTGTCATATGTAACCATGTATTATTAACCTACATATAATCTGTGCATGTAATCATGCATTCGTTATCACTTAAGTTTTTGTTAAGGATCATTTATCCTACGTTTGTGTTTAATGTGTTTATATGTCTATCCTGTTCCTCATTATTTTATTGTGAAGTGGTGGAATATCAGTAGTTTAACCTAATTTGCATATATTAGGTAAATTAGCCCGCCAAAGCAAAAAGTTACGCCTGCGTTATGCCTTCCCACTTAGAAATATAAAAACGCCCAATATCCTTTGTTCTCTCTTGCTGCTTACTGCATCTCTTACCTCTTCGTTTTTGTTGCTTCTTCTTTTTACTGCTTGTTTTTATTTAGCGGTGAACGTTTTGTTGCGGAGCACTCGTCTCCAGGACACACGTTTCGTGGGCCTGTTACCTGAGCGCATCCTGCTACTTTTCAATTGTCTGCTGTTAAGTTTTTTTTTTCTTTGGATATACTTTTCCAGTCCATTGTTTTTACTGAAGTTACTCCAAGCCTAATTTGAACTGTAATTGCTGTCGAACCTCGATTTTTCAAAACTTAGATTTAATTTTTGTACTACAAATCTGGCCTGCCGTCTGTGTGGATTTACTTTTGATAGCCTACGCCTGATGCCATCCATTGACCTCCATGGGCCTGTGTCAAGAGAAACTGGGAGACCAAAGCCAATACGGTCTCCAGCTGAACAACACTGCAGAGCTGTGTTCCCGGTCGTAGAGCCAGTCCAAAGGATTTCTGGACCCGAACAACGCCAGTGGCCTTTAGACGTCGTCCCTGGAGCATCCCTCTGGTAACGTTGCCTTGGAAACCCCAGCCTATCGTCCTGCCTCCTCTCCGTCCAAAGTAAGCCCGCACAGTTGACATAGAGTTGGCGTCTTAGCAAATACGGCTATCTTTTACCACTTTAAAATAGTCAACCGTTTCGCTCAGCTGTAGCTAAATACTGAAACCTAGTCTCGTCTTTGTGACAATAAGCTACCCCATTGATATTCCATCTCCCCTCAACCTACCTCCTTTATTTCGTGTTGTATAAGTTGTTATTCATACCTCATATTATCCTGTTCAATAAACCATATTTAATCTTATGTCGTTGTAAGGTTGCTTTTACCAATTAATGGGTTCTTACACTTTGTAAAAGTTCTTCCCCTTCAAATCAATTAAATATTGGCCATTAATTTGTTCTTGACGAAATCAAGTGGTGCCCCACGATTGTTTAAACTAATTATTCTCAGAATTAAGGCTAATAAACCCTACACACTCTTCCTGGATTTCAGTCACAGACCACCTTCCTGGGCTGCAGAATCCCACCATAACATTAATATAAAATTATGGTAACACTGTATAATATGTATACTCTTTTTGGCCTTAGCAAAGCATAAATAATTGCTTAATTACCCATGAATTGCACACGCGTTATTATTCGTAGGTTTGTCACTTATATTCATTATTCATATAATACATTTACACCTTTTGGCCTTTGTACAGCATGAATGCTTAATTCACAAATCATAAACCATTACTCATACATTACTGATGAGTTTTACTTATAGGTTTGTCGCATAGAAACATAGTTATTGATATTTTACTCCAGATTAACTCATCTATAACATGTTGAAATATTGTTTTTAAAAAACATATAAATTATTATTTATTGTTTATAACGTAGTGTTCTGTCAGTTACAAACTATTTATTAATAAGATGTCAATTATTTATGAGATCATTAATATTAACACACTCTCTTAGAGGCTCTTGTACAGTACGTTAATCTGAGTTCAGACCCCTTTTTATAACCAGTTTATAACACTTCACAACAACCTATTCCACCTGTTGGCAAACACCTTTCTGGCATGGTCAAACGAAGCCAAAACGCAAAAGTGTAAAAAGATGTACAGCTTAATGCAGGACCAGAACTTGGGCTACAATGAAGTGTATTAACTACACAAGCTGAAAACTGTACTCTCACATATGCGGTAACGAGTGAAGCCATGGTGTCTTGTGAGGCTTTTGACCGGCTTTAAATAGGCTCTGTTGGTGAATAATTCTGGATGGGCACATACAAGCAATCTGACATTGTTTTTTTTTCTCAAAGGTCTTTTTATTAACTGACTGGTCAAATAACAAAAGGTTTTCATTATACACAAAGCGTTTTCTTATTTTTAACCCCACTTCCCAGAACACAGACAAACATAGACAGCTAATTAAACCCCCCCCCCCAAAAAACCCCCAAACAAACAAACAAAATACATCAACCGCCATGGGAGTATAAACAGAAATATCAGAAATATGAAAAAAAATAAAAAAAATAAAAAAGGAGGGGAGGGTGTAGGGCAGGGCTACTCAGAGACAACTGTAGTGGGCTTCTCGAAAAAAGCCAAAAAGGGGCACCATGCTCTGTAAAAGTTGTTCACTGAACCCCGACTAGTATATCGAATTTTTTCCAAATCCATACATAACATAATATCCCTAATCCAGAGGGCGGGACAGACTCCTTCCACTTAAGTAACACAGCTCTTCTAGCCAGCAAAGATGAAAAAGTCAACACTCTAAGTTTGGATCTAGGTAAATAAAAAGATTTGGGTCGACACCAAAGATGGCACAGAGGGGGTTTGGCTCAATTTGATAATTTAAGATATCAGACATAGTCTGAAAGACAGACCTCCAAAAGTTAACTAGGGATGGGCAGAACCAATACATGTGGAATAGTGAAGCAGGCGCACTCCTACATTTATCACAAGTAGGGTCTACATCTGGATATATGCGTGCTAGTCTAACCTTGGATAAGTGCATGCGATGGACAACTTTAAATTGTAAAAGGTTATGCTGAGCGCACATAGATGAGGAATTTATCTGATCAAGAATGGAATCCCATGTCTCATCAGTAATGGCAAAATCCAGGTCCTGTTCCCAAGCAGTTCTAATAGCCACTAATGAAGGACAGTGCAATTTGGAAATCATAATACAAAGGTTTGACAACACACCCCTAGATGTGGGGTCGACTGACAGGAATGCATCCACAGGGGTATCCGGAGGTTTGTGAGGGAATTGCGCTGTCATACTCTGCACATAATGCCTGGCCTGCAAAAACCTAAAAAAGTGTGTGGAAGCAATACCAAATTCAGAGGCCAGCTGGGAGAAACTGGCAAAGTGGTTATTAAAGTATAAATCCTCAAAACATTTTACACCTCTTTTGTGCCATATTTGAAACGTGCCATCCAGAACTGATGTAGTAAACAGATGGTTAGCCGCAACCGGACTTCGAAGTGAGAAAGCCTGCAGTCCAAAAGTTTTCCTAAACTGGGACCAAATTTTTAGGGACTGTTTAACCACTGGACTGCTGATGTTAACTGGGGAGGCCAGTGGGAGTGGTGCACCTAAAAGTGCAGGTAAAGAGAACTTACCTCCAGCATGAATTTCCATACTAACCCAGATTGGGGATGTAGGATCTAAGTAAAAGTGCCTTCAATATAGCAAACAACGAATATTCGCTGCCCAATAGTAGTGTTGAAAATTGGGCAGGGACATCCCTCCCACCTTCTTAGGCCTCTGGAGAAAGGTTTTCCGTAACCTGCCCTGAGCCTTGGGCTCTGTCAACAGATAGACTCAGACACCTGCAGGATAACATGTCTCCAACCTCGAGCCTAATCAGCTGAATAACAACTGAATAACAACTCTTTGTTATTGTACTGTTTGCGTATTGATCTTCTATGAGGTATTATAAGCTCTGACCAATGAAAGCATAGCCAGACTTGAATGTTCAATACTATGCTGTGTTGACTGTTCACCTGTCTCCGGGCCTGTATTTGATGGTAATAAACTTCTCCTGCTTAAGACATTCAGACTCTTCAGTCCTTTTATGTGGTCTTACTTCGAAGCTCTAAGGCAGTAACCCAATTCTCTTACAAGGAGTCCAATGATTTAAAAAAAGATTTGGGGACAAAGATAGGAAGACATTGGAATAGATAAAGGAATTTAGGAAGCAACATCATCTTCACGGAATTTATTCTGCCAATAAGGGACAGAGACAAAGGGGACCACTTGGACAGAATTTTTTCAGACTGATCAAATAAGGGAAGAAAGTTAAATTTAAATAAATGTTTAAAAACATTTCACTTTTATCCAAAGTAAGTTTGTACCCTGAAAATTGACTGAAGTGATCCAACACTTTAAGTGCTGCTGGTATTGACGTAGTCGGGTTTGAAATATACAAATGAAGATCGTCTGCATAGAGCGAGACTTTATGTTCAAACCCCCCTCTCCAGATGCCCTGTATCTCCCTGCTGCCACGAATCACAATAGCGAGTGGCTCAATCGCCAGAGCAAAAAGGAGGGGGCTCAAAGGACAGTCCTGTCTGGTACCCCGGGACAGCTCAAAGTATTCAGAATAGTGGCTGTTAGTTTAGACGGATGCAAGAGGGCTGGCATATGTTATACCCCCTGAATAGGGGGAGAAAACTTATTTTAAAAACACAGTGGCTCCTCAGGTCTTACAGTGTTTAATAAGTGATACAATCACATTCAGACAATTTGCAAACAATAAATATACAATGTTACCTGAATAGGGGGAGAAAACTTATTTTAAAAACACAGCGGCTCCTCAGGTCTCACAGTGTTTAATAAGTGAGACACCTAGGGCCGGAGCTCCTCCTATCGGTTCCCAAACCGGATGTTCTCTTATCAACTGTCACAATAAAACATCATAAATAAAATAGCCACTGGTGAGGATCACTTTTCTACAAAATACTTTTGACTATTACATATTTCAACAGTTACTATAAACAAAATACATTTTAACCGCTCTTTTTCTAACCATTACACATACAGCAGTTTAATCCAGGAACAGAAAACAGGACCGAAACCAAAGTTTCCTAAAGTAAAAAACAAATAGTCCCAAAGAGATAGGCCTATAAGAGGCACAATCTAGTGGGTCTTTGTCCTTTTTTAACAGCAGGGAGATACAGGCCTGGCTACATGAAGGAGGAAGCACACCAGAGTCAAACGAATCAGAAAAGACTTTACACAAAAAAGGAGTAAGCTCAGCAGAGAACTTTTTGAAAAAATCTGCCTGGAACCCATCAGGCCCAGGAGATTTACCCGACTGCATGGATGATATTGCCACTTTGATTTCGTCCTGTGTGATAGGGGCCTCAAGACTGTGTCTCAAGTCTTTTGAAATGGGAGGTACATCAATAGAACAAAAAAAGTTCTCCATTGCATTTAAGTCTCTAGTGGAATCAGCAGTATATAGTTTGTTATACAACAGTCTAAACTTTGCATTAATTAAATTCTGGTTTGATGTGATGGTCCCATTGTCGGTCCTAACACCAGTTATGAGTTGTTTGGCTCTCAGGCCACGGAGCTGATTGGCCAGGATTTTACCTGTTTTCTCACCATGTTCAAGTAAACAGCCCTCAACTTGGCGAGAAGAGAAAAGATTAAATTCGGTCTGCAGCCTTAACCTTTCTTTATATAATGCAGGTGTTGGAGACTGTGCATATTTTCTATCTAAACTTAAAGTCTGGTCAGAAATATCCTTTTGTTTAGATTTTGCACACTTTCTTTTAAACGCTGCAAAAGAAATAATTTCACCCTGAAGGAATGCCTTCATCGCTTCCCAAATAGTTTTGCTGGACATGCCTGGTGTAATTAGGCTCAGGAAAGTTTTAATTTTGAATGAAATGGTAGCATTAAATTTTTCATCAGTGAGCAGTAATGGATCTAGTCTCCAGTGCCTTCTCACAAATTCAAAGTCCGGGAAGGCCACTTCCAAAACAAGGGGGGCATGGTCAGAAATAGTAATACTTTCATAACTGCAAGACCTAAGGTTTGGGATCAACTGATTATCTACAAAAAAATAGTCTATTCGCGTATAGGTGTGGTGGACATTAGAAAAGAAAGAATAATCCTTGCCAGTGGGGTACAGAAAACGCCAAGGGTCTGTGAGGCTGAAATCACCAAGGAAGGACTTTATATAAGCAGCAGATTTGTTAGGAACGGCAGGTTTACTGGAAGAGCTGTAAAGCACTGCATCAAGGAAACAATTCAAGTCCCCCCCAAGAATTAAAGAGTGGGCGTTAAGATCGGGAAGCTTGGAGAAAAAAGTACTGAAAAATGTAACATCATCATAATTAGGAGCGTAGACATTAGCCAAGGTCACAGGCTTATTGCAAAGTTTGCCAGACACAATAATATATCGTCCATTTGTATCCGATATAACACTAGATGACACAAAAGGGATGTTTTGACCAATAAGAATAGCTGTGCCCCTGACCTTCCCTTTAAAATTTGAATGAAAGACCTGTCCCGACCAGCATTTCCGTAAGCGCCAGTGATCAAAGGCCTGCAAGTGGGTTTCTTGAAGAAAGATTACACCGGCCCTAAGTTGCTTTAGACGCGAAAACACTTTCTTTTGTTTCACTGGATGATTTAGCCCCTTAATGTTCCAGCTAACAAAAGTAAGGTTGTTATTCATCCAAAAGGTTTATACATTAAATTCACATAGTTAGTGTAAGAGAATTGGGTTACTGCCTTAGAGCTTCAAAGTATTGGACCACATAAAAGGACTGAAGAGAGTCTGGATGTCTTAAGCAGGAGAAGTTTATTACCATCACATACAGGCCCGGAGACAGTTGAACAGTCAACACAGAGTAGTATTGAACATTCAAGTCTGGATATGCTTTCATTGGTCAGAGCTTATAATACCTCATAGAAGGTCAATATGCAAACAGTACAATAACAAAGAGTTGTTATTCAGCTGATTAGGCTCGAGGTTGGAGACATGTTATCCTGCAGGTGTCTGAGTCTATCTGTTGACAGAGCCCAAGGCTCAGGGCATCACGACCTTACAATAGATCCCAAAATTCTCTAACAGTTAGTAGCCCTGAGGGGGAAAACGGAAAAAAGGCAAAACCAAAAAGCAGATGCAAAATGAACAAAACAAAATGAAAAACAATAACAATAGTAATGGTAACAACACACAATTCTATTAGCTATCCCAGAAAACACAATCTCGAAACCATAAACCCAGGTTGCACCAAACAGCAACCACTTAACGAACTCCTGAGTTCTATTAATTGCCATACCAAACTTACGCTTCCAGACTGTTCCAAGTCCCGCCCGCATAAGGGCATTAGAATTAACCCTACATAAACAGAATGGCCTGACTCAACAACTCAAATACAGCAAGCATCAATCTTATTCCATCTTTTACCTTAAATAGCACATCGCGGACACATCGGAATTAATGCAACATACGGCTCCGTTGACAGAGTCAAGATCACCGTCTATCTAGATAGTCTTTGTGTGTTCCATCTGCGCTGTAATCCTCGTAGAATCGGAGCTTGTTGCCGCGGTACTCCAGAGCCCGTGAGATTCCGTGCTTCTCTCATCACCGAGTCTTTGGTCTGAAAGCGGTGGAAACGAATGATGACGGCGCGCGGGTGCTTCTTCGCACTCGGCTTGGGAATGGGACTGGGGTGGGCTCTGTCCAACTCAGGTGAAGATGGCAGGGTCTCCTCGCCAAATAATTCCACAAGAAGCTGGGAAAAGAAGGCAGTCGGGCGTGGACCCTCAACAGACTCTGGTAGGACCACAATACGAATATTCTGTCTTCTACTTCTTCCCTTGAGCAGTTTGTTGTCATCACTCAACGAAGCGCATGTAGCTTCAAGTAGTTCCAGACGCTGGGTAACATCCTCCGCTTTTGACTCGAGATCACTGACGTGTCGCCCCTGACCTGAAACATCAGCTTGAATATTGTCCAATTTGCTGCCGAGGGTCTCAAAAGAAGACTTAAAATCAGTGGCTAGCGATGCTGGTGTCAATGCATCGCTAGCCATGCTGGTTATGCTAGCGGAGCTCGCCGCTGTCGTGTCCTTCCTGCTGTATTTGGTTGCTTTAGACATATTTATTGACGCTGCACTATTGCCGCATTTATTGAAGGCCCCACAGAGTCAAATGCACAAAGCAAAATTAGGGTTTGAAGAGTAAAAATGAAAAATTGTTGCGGGAGCTAGAGAACTGCACACCTACGCCATCTCTTTCAAACTGGAAGTCAGCAATCTGACATTGTTAGTGAGAAAATAGACAAAGAAAGTTTGCTGTACCTTTTCCATAGTTAAGTAATGTGTGTGTGTGTGTTCTTTCTATCTGCAGGAGAAGTGGATGTGTTGGTGATCTGCTCCTTGATTGGCTCTGGGTTTATAAGGAGGCTGCTTCTGCCAGCTCGGGTCTCTCTCATAGAATGTATAAATAATGGAAGCAATGTCTCCATTTGGTGTAATTCGTCCAAATGACACCCAATGAACGGTGCTTCCATCTTGGATATTTTGACTCCTCCTTTAGAGGATATTACTAAAATGGGCAGAGAGGGCAGCGTCTAAACTGCTCCTGGGCGGGCTTTTCAAATGCGCGGTTCAGAAACACGGCCCTCATCTCAGAGCCGACCGGAGCTGAACAAGCTAACGGCTAATTACATGCTAACTGCTGCTGCTAACTGTTGTGAATCAGGCCTCTCACTCTGTCATCTCTCAGCTCGGGGTAAGTCCACAAACTTTACAACGTAGTTTAGTTTAACTCCTGCTGTAAATATCAGATAATTATTATCAAAATTAAAGCGGTTTTACTTATAATATATCATAGCTTTAAGCATGAGGAAATTTTTATCTTAGTCTGGTAAACCTTTCTAGCACTGTTAAAAAATAAACCGTGATTTACATATTTCATTATATCCTTAATATTTGTTTAAATATCTGTCCCTAATTTGCAACTTCTGTACATTAAGGCTTTAGTATTTGAGGGAGGCACATTTTGACAGTAAAATAATAAAGCCTCATTCTTATTGATGATGATAATAATATAACAGCAATGTTTAAGCATATAACACGTGAAGATATTCAAATAGTGATCTTTTAGTTCATATAATGCGAAACCCAGGACCCCTGCAAATGTGCAGCATTTAGACAGAACTGTATTTTCCATTTACACATAAACTATAGATAAAGCAACACTCAGATCCACTTTTAATGTTTTTTTTTCTTAGTGTGACATTGATGAGTGTTCAATTTAAGAAGCATACAAGTATTTAGTCACACGTAAAATCTCTTACTGTGGAGAAACAGCTTTGTATTTCTACATGTTTTTTGGCTAAACATTAAATACTGTTTTTTGTTTTTGTCTGTGTGCCCTGTGAGAAAGAACCTCTGTGGAACAGTTACATGAAGATTAGACCCGTGTCAAACCTGTGACAAAGAAGAACATGGACCAGCTTCACCTGCAGCTTCCTGAAAATAAAGATCATGTTTGCCATACCTCAGGATATGTGTTTTACTAAGTATTAATATTTACTGTTCATAATGGCTCTGCAGTCTTTTTAAACTAGACATGGTCTACATACTTTAACATATGAATATGATTTGATAAAAACTTACTCCCACTAATTAACTGCTGAGGGTAGTATTAACCAGAATGTGAACAGATTAAATATGTTTTTCTTTATGTTTTATGATGTATATAACATTTATTAACACAATTTACTTTACTGTCTTTAACTGCTGCCTGAGAGTGTTTTAAAATGATCTTAAATGAGAACCCTAAATAAACTGAAGAATTTTATGCTCAGGCCACAATTAGGAAGTCATGTGAAAATAAGTGCAATAAAATGAAAAATAAGGCTGTGCATTGTTCATTTTTAATTGACTGCAAACTGTGACAGCACATGTGGAAAGTAAGGTGAAAAAGTATGTATTGTAATATATAGTACATTAGGATAGCATTTCTGTAATGTACAAAAACAAATGCTTGTTATTCTATGTTGTGTAAAATGTCTGATGAAAGAGAAGATGAAAGTGGAAGTGGCAGGAGTCTGGTCTTCAATACACACTGGTCAGGTTTGTCTGAATCACCTCCTTCAAGAAACAATACACAAAGTCAGTGAAATACAATTCAACGAAGACCCCAATTATACTGATCGGTTTATTTTAAGAATGTAATATTAATATAGATTCAAATCAATCTTTTCTTAAATTATAGGATTACTGTATTGAAATATAAAACGTAAGCCTTTTTTTTTTGCCTTAAAATAGCAATAATAAGATTTAAATCTGCATGAGGGAGTAAAGCATTGCAGTACTGCATCATTAACCTCAATTTTGTCTAATCACAAAATAGTGTATTATGTTTAGAACAAATAAACATAGTCTTAAGAGCATAATTCCAGTCAATATTATAAAACTACTCTAATCACAGTAATGTTCTGGCTTTACATTAACTACTTACATTTCTGAAAATGATAACCACATTTTAATGTCTTAATAAACAATTAAAATAATGCCACCACATCTTTTTATATGAGACTGCACTTCCCCAAATCTAACATAAACATAGAAATATTCCTTAAAATTCAAAATATATCGAACTTTTCCATCTCATTTTGCGACTGGTTTTAACTGCTTTGATACCTCTGGGAATAGCCTTAAGGGCTGTTAGCATATCTGCTAAAATAAATTGCTAATAAAGACTTAAGCAAATATACAATGTGAATGTTACTCACCAAAAAGACTGGAGCCAAGCTTCTTGGACGGTCTGTTAATGAAGAGCACATAATACTACAGAAAAATAACTCAGTAGTTTTATGCAAAACTTCTCTGAAGAGCAAAAAATGACACAGCTAACACCTAGCAGCTAGCGTTAGCATCGTACAAGCTAGCGGCCGCCATGGCCCACACAAAATGACACCCTGTCAATCAAAGTAGCCACTCCCTTAATTATGCATAACTCTAAAGTTAAACTGAGGGCAAACCAAAGAATTAAAAAAAAATTCACTCCCCCCAGAGTTGTCACGTAACAAGAACTCAGCTCTAGAGACCAGAACCATCTTTTGTACCAGGCTGTAAAAGGGTGTTTTACACTTGTAAAGTTGCAATTGGATTTTATAATATAATTCTTCTTTTGGAGCCTGCCCTCTGGTGGATGGAGGTATATCGCTGTATGGCGGCATCCTTTCGCAGGGCCTATTTATGAGGGCGTGTCCTAGCCGCTTGGTCTCTCTCTGGCTCTCACTGTTTCCCATCTGGCTTGGCTCCACCCTCTGCCTCCTCTGGCCGCTGGCACTGCCAGGGGCAGCTTAGCTGTGTATCTTCTAATTTTTGTTGTTGTTAGTAAGTTCTTTTAGGTGATGAGCACGATGGAACTGTTTTCTCGGTTTGTTATTTTACTTTAGGGGTTATTTCTTGGTTAGGCCAGGACCAGGGGGGAAATTAAAGTTGACATTCTTGTCTTTTTGTGAGGTGAGCAGTTCTGTTAGGAATTTCAGGTGTGTATTTTGTGTGGGTAGCATTAATGTGTGTTAGCCTTTTGTCTTGTGGCTGGCTTGATTCTGGATTTCATTGTGGAGTTTAACCTGGATGAGTTTGTGAAAGCTCCCAATTTGGAGGGTTTGCATTGCAGGCAAAAGTTGTGTAAATTAAGGAAGCTATCAGATCAAACTTATGTTGAATTTGTCAGAGAAAAAGAAATTCTCTTTATTCTCTCTTCACAACAAGTTAACAATTTTTCACAACTTAAGCAGCTCTTTTTAATGGAGGAATTTAATAACAGACTCCCTGAAAGAGTTGAGACATGTTTAAAGAAAATAAAGTTGCTGATGTCTCTAAAGCCGCTGTGTTGGTTAATGAATATGTCACAAGGCCGTTTTTGTTAAGTGCCCATTTGGTTTTGTGAAAGCTGATCAAACTAATGGTAATGCCAGAGACGCTGTGAAATGTGGGTCTCCGCCCTCCGAGCCTGTGACAAGCTTCGTGTCTGGTAAGGTTAAAACTAAATCAGACACAGCTGAATCGAAAGCTAATGATAATGTCAAATGTTTCTATTGTAGAAAGAAGGGCCATATCATCGCTTACTGTCACATGATAAAGAAAAAGAACATTAAACCAGTCACTGATGAATACTGTGAGCCAGCTTAATGAGTCAGTGTTGCCTGATAAATCTTGTGATTATGCTAACTTTAAGCCTTTTGTAATGGATGGTTTTGTTTCATTGCCTGATCAGAGCAGTAAAATCCCTGTAAAAATATTGAGGATACAGCAGTCTTTCAGGCTTTTATCCTTGGAGTTTTGCCTTGGTGGAGCTTTGTTACTAACGAAACAGCTGTTGGTTCTAATGTCCCTGTGCACGGGTTTAACCTGCAAGACATCGGTGTTCCTCTGCATAAAATTGCACTCCAGTCGGACATGTCGTCCGGTGACACTGTTGAGGGTGTGCGTCTGTTAGTGTCTGTGATAATGATTTTGTGGGAGGCAAAGTGCTAGATGCACCAAAGGTGACACCTATCCCTGTTGTCAACCACAGCCCAGATATACTTGCTCAAAACTACCCTGATGTTTTTATGTCTTGTGCCGCTACACGAGCTGCTTCTAAGTGCAAAAGTGAACAGGTTAACGATGAAATTGACTTAAGTGACACATTTCTGAGTGGCGCCTGCCTTAACTCTGGTTCGTTGTGTGAAAAATGACACCTGAACATGCCACTATTTTCAGTCAGGATTCAGTTAACGAGCAAAAGAAAGATGACTTTAACAGGCCTGTTTGAACAACTTGTGAGTGATAAAAACATTAAAAATGTGTCTACGGGTACTTTTTTGAGTGATAACATTGTCATGCGTGAATGGCTGCCTAGACATGTTTCCGCTGGAGATGAGTGGCGTAGTGTGATTGTTATTCCAGTGCCACACCGACAACAAATACTATCTCTAGCTCATTACAACCCATTTGCTGGTCACCTAGGGGTTGGAAAAACAGATGACTGCATTTTGAGGCATTATTTTTTTAATCTTGTCATGTGTGCCAAATAGCAGGAAAGCCAAATCAAACCATACCTCCGGCCTCTCTGTTTCCAATTAAAGTCGTTGCTGAGCCACGCTGTTTCTTAGAGTGTTCCCCCTGTGTAAAATCACCACTCCAACTATTATGAAGACATTGACAAAGTTCTTTTCATTGTTTGGTATGCCAAAAACAAAACAAACAGATCAAGGGTCTATTTTCATGTCCCCTGGTTTTCCTCAACTGTTGAAGTAGTTGAGCATTAAACACTGTTATTCCAGCGCTTGTCATCCCTAGAGTCAAGGTGCTCCACATGTTGATGTTCGCTGTCAGAAAAGTGGTCCAGGAGTCTCTAGGTTTCAGCCCCTTTGATTTAGTCGTTGCACACACTGTGCGCAGGCCGCTGAAACTCTTGAAAGACCAATGGTTGGAGGAAGACACAAAGCAAAATCTCTTAGATTTTGTCAGTGCATTTCGGTCCAGACTCCATTTGCCTTGTAAATATGTTAAAGTCTTACCTTGAATGAAATGGCGGGTCCTTATTTGTTGCAGCCACTAAGGGCCGTGCAGCATTGCCCAGTGTCGATGGTACTGAGTCCCGTATGCTCTGAGCCATGCGTCAGTTTGGCAGCTGGTAAACAGGAGTTGTCCAGTACTGAACCTGAAAATCACTCTTGTTCCGGTGCTTTGACTCAAGGGAGATTTTGAGATTCAGTGGCTGTCTGAAAAAAACAAGTGAAATATATATTGGAGCATGGCATAGCCAAAAGAAGCTGTAGTGCGTGGAGCTTGTTGACTACTAAAGCTAATGATGTTGAAGGGGAAGGTTTATAGTGTAACAAAAGGCCGACTGTTCTCCTCTTCCAAGAATGGAAGATTGTGTGGATCATGTTGGTGCTGCGAAGTATGTCACAAAGTTAGACTTGCTAAAAGGATACTGCAGGTCCCTTTAACTGAGCACGCCAAAAAGATATCTGCTTTTGTTATACCTAATGACTTTCTCAAGTCGGTTATGGCCTTTGGCATGTGTAATGCGCCACATTTCAGAGACTTCTGAATGTCATATTGTCTGGATGTCTTTCTGTGATGACTTGATGGTTTGTTTATCCTCGTTGGGTAGAGCACATGGCACACAACGTCTAAGTGTCTGAGTGAGGCCAATTTAACAGTAAGTCTGTCAAAATGTGAGTTTGGACAAGCAATAGTGACCTATCTTGGAAAAAGGGTTGGGGGAGGTGAAGTGCGTCCAGTTACAGCTAAAGTTTAAGCTAGTTTGGCTGTCCCTGTTCCCACCAACCGTACGGAGTTGCGTTGCTATTTAGCCATGGTGGGCTGGTCATAACCCGCCAAAAAAACTACATTTGGTCAGAGCTCATTTAGGATCGAAGGATCCGAGGTTTGGAACACCTTACCAACTGAAATAAAAACACTCAACACTCCCGAATTTTCAATTACAAAGTAAAACAATGGCTTAATTCTAAAACTGATCTGTAAACGCTAAATCCTTAGTAGAACTATATTGTGAGCCAGGGTGAAATATAATGTAAATAACCTCTGTATTTGTATATTTTAATATTCCATGTTCTTGTTTGATTGACAGTAATTGCTTTTATTTGTGTAATAGATATTGTCATTGTTTTTTAGGTAGAATTTTGAAAGCCTAACCAGGGACTCTTCAAACAAAGATAAAAAAAAACAAACAACAAAAAACTAACTTATTTTAAATAGGATTTGTTGAAAAGCAGCACATGAGGAAATACCTAAACAACACTCTGTCAGGCACAATTCCCTATTCAGCCATTCCAAGGTGTCCCTCATAGGAATGCACTGATCTGATACTCGAAAAATAGTGCTTATCCTGGCAAAAAAGCAGTATCGGAAATCGGTCATTGGAGTAAATACATAGAACCGATCTACTATGTGTAGCTCTATGTCTGTGGCATGTACACTGTCAGGTCTTGGGGGAAGATGACAAGATGTAGCGAGTCAAATCTGTGGTGTGGAGATTTACTTTACTTTTAATTGCAGGCCCGGATGGCTAAAAAATTCCTGGATGGTGGCAATCATTTGAGGCATACTCGCTTATTACAAATAATAACTTTCCTACAGTCAGTCACTGTCATTTGAAGAAATGTCTTTGTCAAAGAAGAGAAAAATATACTTGGAGGGCAGAATATTCCAAGCATCTTATTTATTTAGGGTGAATGGTGCCATGGTGAAGGCTGCTGAAATCGTGTGCCCGAGAAGCAACAGATTTTTGCCAATATTAGCCTCAGAAGGACCACTGTGGCAGAGAGGATTTCCAAACTTGCTGCAGATTTGGACACTCAAATGAAACAGAAAGTTCAGTCATTTGTGGCATTTTCAGTTTCAATTGACTAGAGCACTGATGTTACAGAAGTGGATCAACTAGCCATTTACATTCGTGGCGTGGGTGAAACACTGGCAGTCACTGAGGTGTTTTTAGACTTGGTGCCTATGACCAATACCACTACAGCAGATGATATTTTCAGCATGCTAGTTTGTGCGCTGGACAGGGTGGAGATGGACTGGACGCGTGCCATGAGCTTGGCTACTGATGGAGCGCCTTCGATGATGGGGATGCCGGTGTGGTGACAAAATTTAGAGAAGAGGTCAGAGCTGCTGATGGGGAGCAAGACTGTGGAAATTTCACTATATTTTGCACCAGGAGGCACTGTATTGCAAGTCTTTGAAAATGGATCACGTCATGGAGGTGGTTGTAAACACAGTAAACTTCATCCGAGCAAGGGGTCTGAATCATAGACAATTTGACAACATACTAAATGACAAATGACATCCCTCTATACTTATATATATGCTCGGAGAATGGACAGTTCATGGAGAAAAAAAATTAACTGGTGGTGGATTACATTCAACGGAGTGGCTGCAGAACTTTTATTTATGGTGGACATTACTGAACATTTGAATCATCTGAACAAAATGCTGCAAGGACGCAAAAAACATGTGACTATGGAAGCATATGCAGATTCAAGCAGAAGCTTGCTCTGTGGGAGACACACCTGTCAAAAGGTGAGCCTGTTCATTTTCCTAGTCTACGTGATATGTGTGCTCCCAAGTCAATGTCAAGTCAATGTTAATATGAAACCATACAAAGACAAGATCACTTGAGTTTGAGCAACGGTTTCAGGTGTTTGTTGAGCTTGAGACAGCGTTTGCTGTTTTTCTGTCACCTTTCACTGTCAAAGCATCAGAGCTGCCTGTTGATATTCAGCTTGAGATAATTGAATTGCTGTGCGAATCAGATCTGAGGGCCAAATTTGCCACGGTGAGCTTGGACTCATTTTATTAATAATGATCTTTTCCCAGGTTACCCCAGTGTAGCCAACATTTTGTAAATAGAGAGAATTAGGTGAAACAGTTAAATTGTTTCAGGGCACCACCTCAAAGAAGAAAAAAATAATAAAGCCTAATATGAATTTCAACGTGAGTTCCTAAACCAGACAGTGATCCGTATATGAAGTGAAACAACCACAAACTTAAGCATAAATTAATGAGAAATGATGACTTTATTGACCAGAATTAACAAACAGACGGCATTTGAATATGCAGATTGAATCAACAATAAACAACAGAAGTATATTCATGGATTGAAACAATTAACCTTTCTTATTAAAGGTGGGATAGGATTTTACAAGAATAAATTTAAAAATGATGCAGTTAGAAAAATCTAAAAGCTAAAAAAAAGCTTAAAGCTAATTTTGAGTTAAGTTTAACTTAAGTTGAATCTTCATGCCAACTCTGTATCAAG
Organism: Rhyacichthys aspro; assembly: GCA_036850595.1. Classification (NCBI taxonomy): domain Eukaryota; kingdom Metazoa; phylum Chordata; class Actinopteri; order Gobiiformes; family Rhyacichthyidae; genus Rhyacichthys; species Rhyacichthys aspro. The sequence continues at coordinate 16,084,688 of CM072165.1, read as the reverse complement.
TAACTGTGTAGATCTTACTGGAAGAGCCAAGGCTGGAGGCAAGAGGTCAGAGGCCTGGAGCCAACAGGAATGGTGGTGTTACCAACGGGTCCAAACTTCTCGGTACTGTCGATGATGGTTCAGAGTTGGGTTAAAGATGATCTCATGCTAAGGCTTCATATTACCACCTTCAAATATTGTGGAACAATTAAACACTCATTTACACTCAAATGTTTCAACAACATATGATGTTTCCATGGTCAATAATTGTAGTCCTTTAGAATGTGCATTGTATTCACAGTTAAAACAACTCTCCTTTTCCATGTGCATGTATTCAGATTTAAGACATAAACAGGAGAGATAAATGTAAGGCTTATCATCTTTATCAAGTGTTTTGTTCAAAAAGGTAAAAGTCTTTATTCATTAATTAGCAACTTTAAGTCTGTTAAAGTTGATCCTTCAATGTTTATTCAACTTTGTTCTTTTGGAAAGGAATGTAGGGATGAAGCGCGAAAGTGAGTTTGTGAGGCCTCATTTATAGCAGCACCATCCACGATCATATCTTCCGTCAGGAAAGGTCCTTCAAAGTTATAAATCCATCGGGTTAAAGCAGGTTCACCAGAAAGATATTATTTTAGAGGTCTGGAAAATTATGTATGTTCCTGAGGTCAAAAAGGTTGTTCGGATACACCACGTATAAGATTTTGGCCATGTTTGGTATAACTTACATTTGTGAACAAGTTTTCTCTGTGATGAACCTCAAAAACACTGAGTTGTGCTCTAGGCTTACTCATGCACATTTGAGGGACATCCTAAAACAGGCTGCTACTCAGGATTTTACACCAGATATAGATGAACTTGTGAAGGCTAAAAGATATCAGGTTTCAGGAGCAAGCATCAGTTCCTAAAAACTGTTTTCTGTTTCAGTGTATTGATTTCCCATTTATGAGTTTGTGGAATAAATAGTTCCTTGTGCTATTGTTTGTCTATTCGAAGATTATTTGACAACAGAATGTTTCATGGATCAAATTTATATTCTTCAAATATCTGCGTCAGATAGTTGTGATCTATAAATTGTTAAATAAAACTGAGCCCCCAGATAAGTTGTATTAAGTCTTCAGGTTGTGTTTTGACAATTAAAAATTGATTAAATTCAATAATTTTCTATAATTTTTTGTTAACAATATAATAAATGTGTCTATAATGTTTTTGTTCACCTAAATAAACTATACACACATTGTGTATTTATTATATTTATACTACTAACATTTTAATGATACGGCCCACTTCAACTTAAATTAGTCTGCAAGTGGCAAACAGGCCAAAATTAGTATGTTTTAATAGAGTCATACAAGCACATGCAGAAGTGGGAAGAGAAGAGTGAGGATAAGCATCACAGACAAATTTGCCCAGTAACATCAATGAGTGAAACCATGAATGACAATCACAGAGAAGAGACGGAGACTCACTCTATATTTAAATAGTTTTTACTTGAGACTCAGACAGAGTCTCAATGACAACATCCACAGAAACTCAAAGTGAACTGTAAAACTTCTAGAGGTCATGACAGTGCCTCAAGTAACTTTCAACTTTTTCTGCAAAGTTTTGAGTGTGTCACTTTAATTGTGATATTTGATGTTAATAATACAAGAACATTACTGTAAAATAACATTTTTCCTGCAGAACCCTTCCTGCAAATTTCTGTAAATTAAATGTTTTTTCTAAATTATTTTAATTAAGGTTTTATACCTTAATTTCAAGGTTTTTGTATGGCAGCCATAACTGCCAATCTTTTACCTTTTAGTGTACCACTGAGCCTTGAGATGATTTACAGTAGTGAGGTTTGATGAAAAGCTGCTGTTGTAAGACACATTTTTATTAATTTTAATGTAGAAACAGTGAAACTGCAGTGCCTAAAAATCCATTTGGGCCAAGGGCCATTGTGTAAATTTCTTACAGTTACTGACACCTGTGTTAGAGGAACTGCAGCCAGTGTCATGCTCGCTCTCTCGCGCAAGTTCGTACGAGCACGACTGAGGAACCGGAGCATCAGCCTCTTCACAGCCTCTTCACAGCCTCTATCACAGACTCTGAGATTTACTGGGATCATGTTTACAGAGGAGGTAAGAAAAGTTACACTTCTGAAAGTGTATCGTTTGACAAACAATAGACTAAACTATATTTGACAGAACTGTAAAGTGAACTCTTGAGACAGAGGCAAGAGAACAACTAATGTTTGACAACAGTATGTTTTATAAAGCATTGTTCAACACAATACAGCAGTTAGAGCAAACTCTGCGTGATATATTATCGACTGTTTGTAATGTTTGTCAAAAAAGTGTTGACAAACGTTAGCTTAGCTATAGCTAGCTATATCACTAGCTCACATAGCTTTTATCGAGGTCCTCTAGTGTTTATACAGGAGCCATAGCAGAATAACGAATTGAAATTAATGAACTTAGCTTTATCAGATGGGACATGATACATCATGTGTTTCTACTAATGTTATTTTCAGAGTATTTTCACAAATATTGGAACATTTTATTTTTTACTTGGTCAACTAATGTCTAAACAGCTGCACTGGTCCTAAACCTTGTGTAACACATCAGTGACAAGCACCAAAACAACACTCAATGACCTCTTATTTATTGTAGTGAAAAGCTAAATATATTACTAAATACAGGAGTTTTGCTTGTTTCTAGGTACCACTACTTTTCTAAATTGGTCTTGCATTAGGTTGAGACAACATAAATGTAACCCCACTGTATAATTTCAGATTATGCTTGTTTATTTCACTGTACTGCACTAAAAGTTACCAAAGGAGGGGCAGAGGAAGCGTTGGATCTATCAGTGAGGAGGACAGACTGAGGGTGGCCCAGCTAACTGCTGCCAGGACAGCAGAGATGCAGGTTGGTTATATATCTAGAAATAATCACACACCCAAATCAACCTATGTTATCTAAACAATGATTGTTGCTTCATTTTCAGACACTGTTACAGCAGCTGTCCCAGGAGGAGAAGGATGAAGTGCTCCAGATGAATGTAACTCATCTGTGAGAGTTTTTTCTGGACAGACGAGCCACACCAGGACCAGCCGAACCAAATGGGTCAGCCAGCTTGGTGCACCATCCTGAACTGCCCAGTCATGCCAAAAGATCTAGAAATCAAATGCTGCAGGAGGATCCAACGGGGCATCTCATAATAAGCATTGGTGTCATTTTGACAGTCAAGACATTTATTTATTTACTTTATTATGACATACTATACAAAGATAATACAGATAGAGTTCGACAGGTAACAAACATGTCCACAACATTGCACCTTGATATTATGATAAAGCTAATAAATAACAAAAAAAGTCTAGACTTCTCCACTGGTGCATGATACCTGAACATAACGGTTCCTTATGAGAGTCAGGTAAGGACTGTGGGCATGTGGCTGTCATACCTGTCCTCTGCAGAGTTGTGTCTGGGCCAATTGAGCTGTAGGTGGGGACACAACCCCAGGGAGAAGACCAGGGACCCGAGGGTCATCTGGCCTATGACCTCTTTGTCAAAGTCTCTTTTTTTCTCTTCCCTTTGGTTTGATAAGTGCTGACCTCTGGATCACAGTCGCTACCACCAGAATCATGAATAAATAATATAATAAAATAAAAAAAAAATAATAAAAATAAAAATTATAATAAATAAATTGTTTATATTTGGACAAATCTGCTCATTACAATAAAATGCATAAATATAATTTTCTTATTTGCCTTTGCAGATTTTCTCTGCGTCTATGCCTATTGACATGATTAATGACCCTACTTGGAGGGCAGTTCAACAAGGCTAACTAAATTGGCCAAAAAAAATAAGGGAGATCTGTGTGACAGCAATAGACAGAATGAAGACATGAAGGCTGGCAGATTGGTAGAAGAAGAGAGTTTGTGGTGTAGCGTACGACCTTTTGACCTCAGGAACATACGTAATTTGCGTGACCTGCTAAAATAATATCTTTCTTGTGAACACGGCTTTAACCCAACGGATTTACAACTTTGAAGGACCTTTCTTGATGAAAAACATGATCTCTGCTTAGCATGGATGGTGCTGCTATAAATAATGAGGCCTCCCAAAGTCACTTTCGCGTCTCATCCCTGCATTCCTTTCCAAAAGAACAAACTTGAATAAACATTGAAGGATCAACTTTAACAGACTTTTAAGTCTGTTGCTCATTAATGAATAGACTTTTTGAACAAAAGACTTACCTTTATTTCTCCTGTTGCTGTTGTCAATGTGAATACATGCTGTGAAATGTTTTAACTGTGAATGCATATGTACATTCTAAAAGACTATAATTATTGTCCATAGAAACATTGTTTCATGTTTGAATGCATTGGAACCATATGTCGTTGATATATCTGGATATAAATGAGTGTTTCATTGTTCCACAATATTTGAAGGTGGTAATATGAAGCCTTAGCATGGGATCATCTTTACCTCCCCATCGTAGTTGGACAAAGAAACTCTTCCCGCCATTGTGTAGACACGCCTCTCTAAGTTCCAAAAAGATAAAACAGTTTTGAGGGTGTTGGCACCTGATGTTTAGTTCAGTTCAGTCTTCGTCTTAGTTCAGTTTTGGTCTTTTTAGTCATCTTAGTCTTTGTCTTTCCAGTTTTTCAGTGTTCAATACACTCGCTCAGTAGTTTTGGTTTATCCCTTAGTCTTCAATTTCTCAGAGCAACACCCAAGCACTCGTTTTGTTTAATTCGATATTTTTACTATTAAGAGTATTTTTCTTTAGTGTAGTCTACTTAAGTTCTGCCCGTCCAAAGGACGTGTTTTTAATAAATTTTTGGTTCAATTGCTGCTACAGAAACTTTGCTTAAAAGACTAAACATAACTCTGAATGTTTTTCCAATTGGCATTTTTCATCTGAGACTTTCTTTATGCCGGACTCTGGTTTAACTGACTCAGTTGGCCATAAAGGCACAGATATCAGCAGCCCATCTCACAGACCGGGGATGCTCCTGACCTCTGACCCATGACAAGCAGCAGCTCAGCTCTAGGCAGAGAGAACCCAGAGCAGATCCACCAAGAGCCATCCACAGAGGACCACAACAGTCAGCTAGCGTTGGGGACCAACTCCGAACCATCATCTGCAGTACCAAGAGGTTTGGACCTGTTGGTACCACCATCATTCCTGTTGGCTCCAGGCCTCTGACCTCTTGCCTCCAGCCTTGGCTCTTTCAGTAAGATCTACACCATTACTTGATACAGAGTTGGCATAAAGATTAAACTTAACTTAAACTTAACTAAAATTTAGCTTAACTCTTTTACACTTTTTTTCTAAATTCATCAACTGCGTCAATTTTTTGATTTATTCCCGTGAAATCATATCCCACCTTCAAGAAAGCTTTATTGTTTCAATCCATGAATATACTCCTGTTATTTGTTGTTGATTTAATCTGCATATTCAAATGCCGTCTTTGTTAATTCTGGTCAATAAATGTCATAATTTCTCATTAATGTGGTTGTTTCACTTGGTATATGGATCACTGTCTGGCTTAAGAACTCACGTTCAAATTCATATTAGGCTTTATTATTCTTTTCCTCTTTAAGGTGGTGCCCTGAAACAATTTAACTGTCTCACTTAGCCTAATTCTCTCTCTTTACAATATGTTTGCTACGTGATTGACAAGAGTCTTTTTCAGCACAAGAGAAAGGTACGTTTTTAGTGACATTTTTAAAAAGTTTTTTGTCTCTTTTTTCTTTAGGATGTTAGGTGTGACACAAGAATGAACAAGACTTGTTCCATTTCTCGTAGAGAAGAGATCACAAAGAGATTGGATTCCCTTAGTTGCCTGTCACGTTACAACCGGATCTGCAGTTATTAGTGTTGAGTGACGTGCATATTGGATACTCCCTGCTCTAGGCAAACATGCAAACATGATACTGGGTGGTATGTGGATCCTCACACTGGTGCCCATATCCAGCATATCGATAGGGCCTGGAGAATGTACACAGAGAAAGTCTGGAGGCTAAGGGGGAATTGCACACAAACTTTGCTCTCTGATCACCTTTAAGTGAATGGCTTGCAAAGAGACACCCTAATGGTGCATTTGGAAGACGGATGCATGAAATTTGAAAAAAAAATGAAATTTTGAGAAAGTACAGTATTAGCTGCATAAGAAACTGTAATAGACTGTCAGAAATGTTTATGTTTTAATGTATATACTGATTCTAAAGATTCAAATTTTTGAAACATTAGCACATTAATTCACTGCTTTTAGATGTCTAAATGTCTGTTCTTATCTAGGCAAGTTCTAAGATGTAATTTTTTTTTAATTTTTTTATTGATGCCTGAGAGTTCACAATACAGAGAATTTTGTGATACGTATACCTTGTACTGTGTCATTCCATAGTGTCATAGATAACTGGGACTTGGTGATTACTGTTCATTTGTAAAATGAAATTTGTTACAAAAGATATGTAGTCCTCTCACCAAAATACTGAAGAAACAACCAGTAAATGATATATAAATTATCAAACAGGGCTTAATAGTACAGGTATTGAAAAGTAATTTGTGAGAGCTTTAAGTTGTTGCTTGACTCTGAATCACCAGTCTTTACATATTGTCAGTAAATGCTTTGTAAGGCATACTTCAGATGAGCTCACAAACGCACTTAACTGCCAATCCATAATGATCTGAATAAATCATAATTTGCAGTTATTAACTGTTTACAAAAAGGGGTCTACACCTAGTAGTTTGTATCTGAAATAATACTATGTTACTAACAATGAATTATCATTTCTCAGCTTTGTAGTTACAGTATTTCAATACGTTATAGATGAGCAAATTCATCTTGAGTAACTATGTTTCTAAGCGATAAACCTATGAAGTAATAACTCATGTAAAGTATGAGTAATGCTTCATGTATCAATAACAAAGCATTTATTGCTTTACAAAGGCCGAAAGGTGTATACTTGTTATATGAAAAACTATGTTTATATGTTGTTTTTATTATTTTTATTATTATTATTAGTCTTATTAGTCATGATGATAACTTGTTAATAATTTGGTGAATGATGATGAAGATGGTGGTAATGATGATAACATATACCCTCATCATTTTGAGTTCATCTATTTGCATTGGAACTTTTTTTTGTTGTTGTTATTATTCTACCTCTACCTTTGCATTTCCCCCCATCACCCCCTTCATCGCTGTCATCCTTGTCCACAGTCTTGTCACCTCCCGGATCGATTACTGCAACTCTCTCCTGTTTGATCTCCCCAGCAAATCCCTCTAGAAACTGCAGCTCCTCCAGAATTCCACATCCATCATCATCCCATCACCCCTGTCCTACAAGAACTCCATTGGCCCCACATAAAGCATCGCATCAGCTTCAAAATTCTCCTCACCACCTTCAAAGCTATCCATAACCTGGCCCCACCATACATATCAGTCCTCACCACTCGTCACCACTCCCTCCCGCTCACTCCGCTCCTCCTCCATCTCACTGTCCCCCCTGCCCACCTTGTCACCATGCTCTCATATGATTTTAATGTTATTTCCTTGTTTTGAATTTGCTTTTAAACTATGCTCTGCTTTTATCTATGTACAGTGTCCTTGGGTGTTTTGAAAGGCGCTTATAAAAAAATGTATTATTACTATTGTAGCTGCCGTTAAAGGCAACTCTCTACTATATATATACTTTAGTGAAAACCATGAAATGGTTTCACAGTTAAATTATTACTAAATATATAAAAAGGTTAAAAATCGGTACATTTGGAATAAATAATGTTTGGCATTAAATAAGTAATAATTCATGTTTTTTCCTTTGTTTAAAAAACCTTGTAAAGGGGGAAACTTATTTTTGGTTCCATTTGGTGACACATATTGTTGCTATGGGGAAGTTGTATCGGTACACTTCCTGAGAGGGAGACATATGTCGGCCTGTGAGTTTTGTATGTAAGAGCTAAGAAGAAAAAGTAAAATTGTCCATAAGTTTGTGAAGAGTGAAGAGAATATCGCCTTAAGTTTACCCTTTGGAGTTATTATGGCCAATGAGGTATGAATTTTGTCATTTCATGAAATTTGAATTTCCATGTTTTCTGTGTTTTCTTTCTAGCAGTTCTGATGGTATGTTGGTGCAATTAAGTAACAAAGAGCATGTAGAGATATGTTGAAGACCCTGTCGTCAAATAAATGCCAGTTTTAACCAAAAACAACTTGAGCCTTATATTGAACTCGAGGGGAGTAACAATTATTGCCACCCTGTGCATTTATAGACCTCCTCCCAATGGGTCTGTGGGTTGTTTAGCAGGGGAGATGAGAGTGCAGGTGAAGGGTTCCCCTCATCCCACCTCTCCCACCTGAACCTTCAATAGACCTGCATTAATTTACAATTATAATATTTTTTAATAACTTTTTTTTTGTTTTTTAAAAAGGTTATAAATGAAAACATATATTAAAAAGTGGGGTTGGGGCACCACGCAGAGAAGCATGAGGAAATGAATAGATGTACAGACCAATATATATAGTTTCTTTGTTATTTCTTCTGAAAAACACTTAGCTCAATCTAAGATCTGACTCCCTATTTAGTTACTTTTTTATGTATTTATTTATTTATTTCTCTTTTCTCCCTTCTCCCCAAAATAACAGCACTCACATGACTAGAACAATCATTTACTTACAGCTTGATTGTTTTTTTGCACCATTTTGCTATCCTGGCATTGTTTTTTGTCTGTCGCTTGCATTTTGTAATGATTTTTTTGTGCTTAGTTTGTATTGTTGTATATTTTGGATGAGCACATGTTTGTTTGTGTATGGTACTGTATCACCTAATAAAACAAAACAAAACCTGACAGATTCACGGTCATCTAGCCTGCAAAGGTTTCCACAGTCAGAGCAACTGAGATGGCTTCACTTTTACTGCTTCCAAAAATCTCCCCAATGTTTTTTTTTTTATTTTTATTAAAAGATTCATAGTATTTTCAACTGTTGAAAAGTTCAACTATTGCATCAGTTTTTATTATTCTTTGTCAGTAATCAGAATTCATCATTCAAATATTCAATGAAAACAATCACTTGACCGTTGATTTATTGTATTAAATGCTCAAAAGAAAATATATACATACAGTCTTAACACTAAATACATTATCCATGCTCAACTACAATGGACCTAATGTAAAACTGACTGTGAGCTGAACCCAAAGCCTTTAATTACTCCGGGACCTTTACTTTGCTAGTGAGTGTCTCATTGTGATCTGATAATTATGTTCTAATAAATCCCAGTTTACATATTATTGCATAACCACAACTTGTGCATCTAGCTAGTGCCATTCAAATAAATCAAAGTGTAAAAAAAGTGTAAAAGAAAATGCTCTGTTCTTCTCCAACATGTCATACAAAGCATTATGGTCTATTCTGTGCCAAGTGATCATCACTGTTCACTACGCGATTTCATTGTTTTGTAGTAGACATCATCGAGTGCCCCTGAACCACACACTGTTCACTTTGCCCTGACTCTCCGGGCATGTGGCTTGAACACAGTGTTTCACTTTAATTTCCTACCTCTACCCAGCTGCACACACACTGCATGCTGCAGCAAGCATTTCTCTTTTTTATTTTATAAGAGAAAACATTTCCCAAAACATACATGAAAGGCCACTGTTGGTGTTGTTTGTCTCTCCTCATGGGTCTCAGAGCATTGCACTGCAGCAGGCAGTTTTGGTTCAGTGAATGTTTTAAAATGTCACAAGTGGGCCTTAACATTTGTGACAATGTGACTGAGTGAAAAAATATGAGTTGAATATTTTGAAGAAATATATATGAAGATAGTGCAATCTGTTTACTGATATTTATGTATCTGTGTGTTTTTGTGTGAAAGTTGCTAGAGTTAGTGCTAGTAAAAAATGAGGACTTATTAGATTACCAGAAAATGTTGATTCGAACTTGATAAATCATGAAGCCTTGTCTCCACTTCTGCCATTGGCTGATGATGTTAGAATAATAATTAATTCCTAAATGACCAAAATAGCATCTTCTCCATAAAAACATATACAGAAATAATGCAGGCCTATAAGAGAACACACTCTTAGAGAATTAGTAGCCATGTTTATTTCCTGATGTAAAGGGTTATTACCATGCATAGTTCCAACTCTCCATTATGCCCTGTTACAAGGTGTACCGCAAGGCCCAGTCCTTTGGACCACTTCTTTTCCTTATCTTTATGCTCCTGTTTAGATTATTAACAAACATGATCTCCATTTCCTATCAGATGCAAAAATACACTAATCTACATTCCCAACACTCTGTGTGTGCCCTGTTTCAAATCATGGACAATTCAGGATCTCTGTTTAAACGTCCATTGACTGATATGGGCTGGTTCTGTCCCTTCTTAGAATGTCTGTGCACATTGTTAGCTGCCTTAACTGTTATGATAGGCACTTTCTAAATGTATAAGTTGTTACTATTATTATGAGAAAATACTACATGCTTTATAGACACAGTATGTGCCATAGAAATTAAATCAAGATGTGCACTTTTGGTAAAAAAAAAAAAAAAAAAGGATGATACAGCCTGCTGTAATAGACCTATACCAAATACATATTTGAAATGAATTGCACCAAAAATGACTATTTTTACACTCTAGGACTGAAACTTATTGTTCAGTGTAATAGCCTAAATTTAATAAAATCACTTCCTCAACGCTGTTCGTTGTCCATTTTTGCTGAAACCACATGGGGGCACCACAGTCACAGTTTTGCCCTGTGTGTGTGTTCTCTTTTCACAGTGATGCATATGTGTGTGCCCCCTTCTCCTTGTCACACTCTGAAGAAGGTTTGGACTTTACCTGACTCTGTTCAGCGGTAAGGGTTTGAAGTTGAGTCTGTACTGTTCAGACTGACAAAGTTCTGAAGTGCATGCAGTGATCGAGTGTGACATTTTCTCTTTCTTTAACTGCTGGCTTTGATTGCCTTAATATACACATCTTTATTGACTCTTAACTACCATTGCCCGTAATGTGTCACTGTAATGCACATGTAGCCTACTGCTCCATCTGTATGGCATAGTGTCTGCTCCTTATATCCCTAACAGTGGTTTGAGGTCACACTGTGTCTTTGAGTGTATTTCTATTCAAATACCATTGCCTATCCTATATAACTGTGCTATATACATAAACTGTGCTCCGTTAGTGCTTAGCTGTAGTTTGTAGTCCTTGAGATATTTATAAGGTGTTATAGTTAAGATTTAGAGATAATTTAGGAAATGTACTTTGGACCAAATTAGATACTGCAATAGGCCTTCACCCAGAACGGCTCCATTATACCGAAAGTAGGGCTAAATTGGGTCCAAACTAGTACTAAATGTGTCCTGGGACTTGCGTTCAAGGTATGCTTCTAAAAACACCGTGAGCCCATGTAATACCCCAAGCCTCCAGTGAGGGCGCTCTTGCTCCATGTGTGCCCTGATCCTCGGAGAGCGCAGAGCGTCCACATGCAGCAGCAGATGGGGGGTCTCTTCCTTTCTGTTTGAATAGAGCCCCGGGGAGTCTTGAAGTCCGAGTCTCGGGGCGAGGGAGGGGGTCGTGAAAGGGGCTCCGTACCACCCCCAAAAAGTCAAAGAAAGCGTGGAAGTGTCCGTGAGTGCGCCCCTGCCTGCCAGGCTAAGGATGAGGCTTTTTTTCACCATTCATTCCCTCCGCCCCCTTCTCTCAAACGAGCCTCTGTCAATGCGCTGCGAGCGTTAGGCCAACTCAAAGCAGAGGGATTGTGAGGCGAGAGAGGCACGGATGAAGTGCGTTTGGTCGCCGCTTTGGAACAAGGAGGAGGAAGACACTCTTCAAATGACGCGCAAAATTCTATTCGAAGCTTATTTTTACTCCACAAGTTTGGCCTTTGTTTAACAGCGTGGATGCTATTGTAGCGCTTTTAGGAGTCTTGCATCGGATTTTACCTCCTGTTTGGATTTCCATTTTCATCTTAACGGATTTACTGTTTTATTTTACCCCACTAAGGATTGTATTCATTGCGTCAACATGTTCGTACAAGGATGGAGCAGTGGACACGAGTGAACCCATTCGAACGCACTTCTCGGACATTTTTTTAAAGGCAAAAGCTGCTATGTTTCCCTGGAGCTAAAGAGGACAGGTAATGGCAGTGAAATCAAAGCTGAACAAAGGAACATTGTTGGCTAAAATTGGCAAAAAAGACAATTAGGGCGCACCTGAAGCAGATATAGCTTGCGTAAATTCGATCAGAGTGGAGTTCTGTTGGAGCTGATGATAAATGAATGTGGGAAAGTCATGGGATTGAAATAGTACTGCAACAATCCTGGATTTTTTCGCCTTTTGTTGGGATTTGAACAAGTTGCTTAAACCAGTGACCGGCTGTACTCACTATCGTACATAAAACTCAACAAGCCTTCGTTTCTTTCTCATCAAATGGGGTTGCGCTTGCTGGGTGTCAGGGTTGAAATGGCGTGTCGAGGGAATGGGAATGGAGTCGTGATCCTCTTGGTTTTCTTACTGGATTTAGTGGGTACGACGGCCAGCAGCATGGAGCCAATTTACTGGAATTCTCTTAACGAAAGGTAAGCAAAGTCCTGTTAGTGTGGGTTTATAGAGCAATACGTTTTGAAATGGGAAGTTTCCAGCGCAAGCGATGCAAGTCCAACTTTAAGTGTGGCTAGAATAAAGAAGGAGTAAGCAGAATATGAAAATAAACCATAGAAATGGAAAACGAGCCTTAAAACAAGATTAGGCAGATGTTTTTTTAAAATAGGCATTGGCCTTTTTTTTACTCTCTTTGTTTCTCGATTTGAGCATAAACAGTGAAAACAGGGCTGTACAAGAGTGCATCCAGCTCCAGTGGTGTCTGCGTACTGTTTAAACAAACTCCCGTGTTGCTTCCATTGAACTGACATTCTGGTATAAAGGAGAATATTTATGTACAGAGTCCTACAAATTATCAAAAAATCACCCACTCCACCTTTAGTTCAAAACTTTGCCTGATACAAAGGGACATCCAACTCTCGCCTCTTCATTATCTGGTCTTTTGTCAGATCAGCAGTTTAACCTAAACTTGTGATAAATGTCCAGCGTTGAGTGGAGTGGCACAGGTGGTGTCCACTGGTCACACTGACAAAGACTCTACGGGATAATCCCGCTGCTGTTTCTAAGTCTGACTAAGCTGCAGGCCTCACTTTAAGATTTCTCTAATTGCTGTTGCGGAATGACCTTGATTAAAGTCCAAGCCCAAACCAGGCTGCTGTGTGTGTCCACTTTCGTTTTTATAATATTATTCCCTGTTTTTAAACAAGGTGTAAGGCATTAAGGCAATATCATTTCAAACACATCAGCGTGACTATTCTTGCACCTCGGCCAGTTTTCAGTGTCAGACTAGATGCTTGGGTGGTGAGGAGGGAGGAGCTGCTTCTAACAAGGAGGCTTGTGTAAAAGCCAAGGGAAGGGGGGCATTCAATGGCACTAGTCTTTATTTCACCATCATTGTATTTAAACCAGTATGATTTATATGATTATAGAATGATTGTGCAGGTATCCATAAGGCTGCATGGGGAGCTTAATGAATCACACAAACGTATTTATGAAAGAAATGTCTAAATCAGATTGAGACAAATGACAGAGGGCAGCTCGGACCAGGTCATTCATGTAGTAACGGAACTAGAAATATCAAAGGGCCAGTGTCGAGAGTGAATGGCATAAAGTGACCTGGAATGGAATCAGGGGCTGAGCTAAAAAATTTTAAAGACCAATGTGAAAACTAGAAGATTTGGCAAAATTCCATGATCCAAAACTGTTTATGTTTATAATGGATTCCAAATGTTTTTCTCAAAAGGAAGGCCTTTTATTTCAAATCTACCCAAATTCAGCTGAAACTTTAGCTAAAACCAGAATTTTGTATGCAGATGTGTGAAAGCTCCTGTGGAAGCTGTCGATTTGCTTCAACAAATGTGGCAAATTTTTGTTTCTTGTTATGTTTGAATACTTTCGTCGAATGTGTAGTTTTAAACTCAAATGTCTGTATGAATTATGGAATAAAAAAAAATCAAAAAGTGGTACAAAAGTGTAAGGTCAAAGTTCAACATCTCATTACTTGAACTATTCGTGGCACATGTATGAAATTTGTAGCGATAGTTAGGAAGTACTATACATTTTTAATATTTAAAACAGGTGGCCCATTATCCAAGTTATGTCCTGCCAAACAGGGAACCACAAAGCCCATTGTAGACTGCACTATTCATCGTTAATCAGCTTAGTCATTGCTGCTGTTTATTTCTTGGCTCTTTTTACATCCTTCTATGTTTCTGTTGGGTTGCTGCTTAGGTTTTGACTGCCGCAAGGCAAAACAGGTTTTGGCCGAAGGCTGAAATGCTTAGCGCTAGTGCTGCTTGGACATGGCCGTGAGTAATCTGCCCCACACACGTGGTTTGTGTTTTGGAAATGAGGCAAAAAGTAAGCAGAAGCAGCAGCTTGTGTCTGTTGGGTGCTCTGATGGTTTGCGTCTGCTCTCTGTAGCAAATGGGCTGTCACGTTGTTAACCTTCAGACCCTGAATGGCTTTGATGTCCAGACAGTCTACCTAGATCACATCCTGTCTATTTCTGCTTCTGTGAGCAATCGCTAGTTCTTTCACTTTTTCAGCCTCATCTTCTGACTCTGTCTCTAGTTCCATTTTCTTCTTTTTGTGCCCTTTTTCCAGAAGTGTAATAAGTACTGTTGCTACTGTCCACATGCCTTAGCTAAAGGCTCCATCAGAACAAATTCATAATGAAAAACACACTCACAAAGAAGATCTTGGCTGTGCTTGACAAATGTAAAAACAGATCTTCTTCCTGTGGACCATGAAAGAATATGTTTTATTTTGGAACCAAGAAAATTGCTAGTCCCCTGTCAGTTCTGGTTGGATTCTTTGTTTCCTTTTGCAACCTTATCGTTGCCTCAAACTGCACTAAACTACAAATACAAATTCAGTAACAGAAAAAAACCAAACAAAACAACAACTGTATTAAATGCATTGTTTTACATAAACTGAAAAAGATAAAGCTAAACGCTAAACTAAGGCTTCATAAAAATGTAGTTGAACTGAGCGTGGAACCTCTGATAGGAGCAGAGCTGCTAATGGATCTACTCACCTTTAGGACAGGTAACTATGTAACTTTGCGAAAAATTACCATTTGGTTAAAATGAACAAAAACAAAATGATAATGAATTTGAGCAGCCATTAACTTTCTGACATATAGACCACCCACTGGACAAACAATGTAACCCATTTACAGTGATACATAAAACAGATCACAAATAATAACAAACCACTTTTTAGATTTTTTTTCCCTCTCAGATCTATTTGAAATGGCCACTTACATGCACCTTAGTGAACATGAGGCTATAGCAAAAACTAGTCATGTTTTGTCCTGTGCCATTTGGAGTTTTTGGTGTAAATCCTGATTCATAATCACTGTCCTTTCTACATGCCATCAAATAAATCGGTCTGTGCTCCCAGTAACTTGTAGTACATCTATTCCCCGCAAGATCTCCATTAAAATTTAATCCTCCTTTTTCCCTTTTCTCAATTATTCATTAATCGCTGGCTAATTGGCACTGCATAAAAGACGAGCTAACTTGGCTGAAAAACACCTCTTTTGAAATTCTGAGCCAGATGAGCGTTACTAGGTGTGACACTATTGTATCAAAATGTCCAGTTTTCAACACCCATTTATTGATTATTTGAATGATTTGGAAAACTCTGCCTTGAATAATGCTACATGTGGAGGCATTTTCTGGTCTATGTGGATAAGATAACAATATAAGATGATTAGACCATATCCACTGGGTAGTTTTTTTTTGTTTTTTTTTAATGTGTGCTTTGACAAATGCCTGCAGCTCTGGTTTCTTGAGCAAAAGTGAGCAGCCGATTGCAACGGAAGTCCAATTTTTTAGGCAGAGCACATGGACAAGGGGACTGCAGTGAAAATACAGACATGAGGGTCTGCCATGCCTGCATTGATAGGCGACAGGTGCCGTCTCTGTGTGGTCCTTATGCATCTGTGGATGCAGCTTGAATAGAGCGTCACTAGTCCTGTGAGAATTCCTCACACCGACTCGGGGCAACAGGTGATTGAACTGGGCCTGGCTCAGTGGGAAGTACCGTTGAAAGCTGCTGTCATCCAGGTGCAGCTCCTGGATCAAACTGTGTGTGTGCCTCTGAAGCATCCGATGGACCCAGGCACAGCACCGAACTGGTCTACGCTGTCCAAAGTAGGACATGGTAAACAAAATAAACAAAAAATATCAAAATAAAGCTCAACCAACTTGCAATGAGACTGGAAGAAAACTTGCTTGTCAGAAGCCCCTCCCATGACGTGAATTTGCATCAACAACAGTTGCGAATACAACGAATTTCATGGGTAAATGAACCAAGTAAACTTAAAATGTTCAAGTGTCCAACTATGTGTGAATAGTGTGATTTATTCACGCAATTCACATTACTGCCTGAGATATCACTTGTCACAGCAACCCGGCCGCACCAAAATAACAAGGGAAGATTCTGAAGAGGATGTCTATTTCCCTATTTCATGCCAAAAACATGAAATGACTTTGAGGCTTTTATTTTATAGGTCAAAAGTTGCAAAGTGCCTTTTTAACATTAACTGGGTGTTAAAGACGACAACTCATGTATGTCATAATTGTGGCTGGATGGTGATTATTGTAGTTAGTTGTTTTTTGTAAGTAAGAAAACATTTTTTAGTTGTAGCAGCTAATGTTCATGCTTAAGTCAACAGGCCTCGTACTTGCTTCCAAGAAGCAAGTACGAGGCCTGTTGACTTAAGTGGTTTTAGAGGCCGTTATTAGAGGCATTTCACCCTGAGCACAGAGATTCTGTTCCACTTGTTTACACAAGGATGACGTTCTCGCTTCACCTAAACACAAACTTTTGAATCTTGGTGAGGAGGTGTTTTTGCTCCAACACCCACTGTGCTCGGTGAAACGAACATCCCAGACAGCTACTGACTAAGCTACACAGAACAACACTGAGAAATTCAGTGTTAATGTGCTTCATAAACTAATCAGCACTGAGGCTCCCATGATTAGTAAAGTTTTCTCTTTGAGAGAAGGGCAGAATCATTACTTCTTCTGATGCGGCAGGGTTCACAGCACCCCTATGGCCTGGAAGACATACAACAGAGTTTTCAACAGATGACTGTAGCTATGTGATCGCTCAAGTTATTATTTGGGCTAGCACTTGCCTTTTGGTGTTGTGTAATTGGACCCTGAGTGTTCACATAGTCTTTTTGTCTCTCCCTAAAAGTCATGGCATTGCATTGTTTTTGGTCTTGGTTCGAATGGTTTTGACTAAAACCCTTCCCATTCTGAACACCTCAAACATGTAAGTCGAGGTGATTGTCAGGCGTTGTGCACTGTTCCACTTGGAAGTCATTCATTACTTTACCCCTTAATTATGAGTTTATTTGGCTGAGCCTGAGTGCATTCATCAACATCATAACGGCCATAAAGCGCTGCTGTAAGTAGAACTCATTTGCTCAGCTTCCCTCAGGCTTTAGCAGTGACATTTTCAAAAGTGCTGATGATTAGCTAACTCAGTAAATATTATTGTTTTATTGTATAATAATAATAATAATAATAATCATCATCATCATCATCATTTGATTTTAGCTGCGGTTTACTATTGTATCGCTTTGTGGCTTTTTAGTGTGAATTTTTTTTTGCTTTTGCGTCATTTTGATCATACATTTGTTATTGCCCTTTTTGTCTCTTTGTTCTTCAGGTGCACATCTGTTGGGTTTCATTTGTTGGATGTTTTTAAGTGTTTTTGCTGGTTTTATCTCTGCGCATTTATACAGATGTTTTAGCTTTTCACAGATCCGAGGTCAGGGTCCAGTTCTTTTCGCTTACATTCAAACACTTTTTTGAAACATTTGTTTCTGGCCTTGTGCTGCTCTGCCTTCATGATTTGGTCTGTGTGAAGCCCTCTCAGGTCTGGACTGTCCTGTGTAGGAAGCATGTCCAAGCAGGTGGCCTGGAGCAATAACTACACAGTCCCTCTTGAGTCTTTTTATTTTCCAAATGTAAATATATAGTGTATATAATGTATATGACATAAAGAGTCACTGCACTGCATCTTTTGAACAACGCTAAAACGTCAAAGATCACATCACTACTTCTTATTTATAGAGAAAATTGTCATAAATATTTAGTTTCAAACTGGGCTGTAGTTACTGCACTGCTTTGTCAGGTTCAAAAATAAATAATGTATCAACAAACATTAAACTGTAAATATTATATGGCTCTCATTTATAATGAATAACATCATATTTACACTTAATCATTATATCTGATGCTAAAATGAAGAATTTCAAACATGACTAAATATAATTCCAATGTTAGCCTTTATTGAAGCCCATATAAAGTAGTCAAAAATGAATCGACTCAATTCAATACATTAACAATATTTAATTTTAATGGTCTAACTGTGCTCTAACTGCAAACTCTTAAAAGATGGAAGGGAAAGATAATCAGGCTTTGTCCACACAAATACATTTTCCTTTTATACTTAACTTTTCACTTTTCATATTTCAATTTATTTATGTATGTGTGTAAAATCCCTGGGTGGAATTATAGTGCAGACAAATGTGAGACTTCTTATGACAGTAAGCTATTGCTGTTGCAGTTTTACATTAAAACTGTTAGTGTGGATTCAACCATATAAGTATGGTTTTTGACTTTTGTGAAGTCCATAGGGATCTTTGATACAGCTGCACTGCTGTTACATCGAGGTGTAGTTGGCCTCACCTCCTTCCTCGCAGCTACCTCTGCTGCTCCATTCTTATCCCAGCTCTTCATTAACACCTCTGATCTGTCTCCTGCAGGATTTGATTGGACATGAGCCCAAAATGTAACTGAAAACAAGAGACAAATGACGCTTCATGGCCAACAGCTGTTCCCTGTCATGGCTGATGTTTTGCAAGTGTTCCACTAATGAGAGGGCAGGCAAAGAAGAAGTGTAGAGGAGTCAGGCTGCGATTGAGGGAGAGATAAAGGTGGAGAATAGTCTGCTAAGATGGATGAGTCTGGAAGTGCTGCAGCATGGACAAACCCAGTAACTGATGGAGCAGAGGTCAACAGCACCAATGGCTTCTTCCTGGTTGCATTCAAACAAGCTACATTCTCATTCAGCCATAGAGACATTTTGTGTGTTGCATTAGATCTGGTTAGTGTTAGTGTTAGGGTCATGAAAGACAAGGTTTTTGCTGAAAAAGAGCTAATAAAGTGGAATGGATAAAGTTTTGTTGTTGGTGATTTCAAAATGTTTTGAGAAATCTTTATGACAAAATGGCATATGTACAAAAATGTGGTTATAACAATACAAGACAGACTAAAAAACAAAGACATAGTTTAGGCAAGAAAGACAAAATACTATACACCACTTCTGAAGCACAATATTGTATGCATAAAATTGCATGTTTGACATGCATTTTTTATATCTACAGCGCTGTTAAAAAGTGCTGTCTCTCTTTCTTATTTCTTCTTTTTTTGCATACTTGTCATACTAACTGTTTCAGAACATCAAACAAATTTAAATATCAGATAAAGATAACTTGAGCAAACATAAAATGCAGTTTTTAAGTGATGATTTTATTTATTATGGGGAAAAAGCTATCCAAACCTACCTAACCCAATGCAAAAAAGTTATTGCCACCTAAACCTAATAACTGGTTGAGCCGCCCTTAGCAGCAATAAGCAATCAAGCGTTTGTGATAACTGGCAATGAGGCTTTCACATGGTTATTTTAATTCAGCTACATTGATGAGTTTTTGAGCATGAACCGCCTTTTGAAGGTCATGCCCTTCAAAAGGCGGGCATGACCTTGAATCCATCTCAATTGGATTCAAGTCTGGACTTTGATTAACGTTGCGCTACAGCTGTATTCTCCTGAGATTTGGGAGTTTCCAAACTCACGTAAATGAATCTTGTATCGTGCCAAGCAAACTGCTTGAGTCGACAAACCATGGACTCACCGGACTCTTGTGACCAATGATGTGGCAGCACGAACAGGAAGAGATAGCGCCCTCTTCTCTGCTTTGTTATCAAGATGGCTACATTAGCGCTGATGGTGCTATCAAATCAGTTTTAACTTCACACTTTCACTGTATAAGTAAACAGAAAATGTGGTCCTTGGAGGTCCATTGACTCTTTTGTAATGCTTGATCAGGTTGGTGTACTGCAATTTGAAGTGGTAGCTGCATCCTCTCACCTGGAGTTTACCAATGTTTATATGATCAGATATGATCATGATGTACTGTGTACTTATACCTTGGTGAGACAGAAACCCTTCTAAACTGCTTGTTGTAATACAGTTAATTTGCCCAAAGCTAAATAAATAACTTGAGCTGCACAAATAGCAGTTAGTTTTGTGTCTTACTTGATGTCCTGACGTTTCCTATTCAACTGAAGTCTCAAGAGATCAAGGTGGCTGCAGTTTTTTTTCAGCTAGGCAGCCACAGCTGCTCTCCACCCACTGCACTTGCCTGCATGGACCACAAGGTCTGAGTGCATGATGGGAAATGATGTCCTGTCAGGTTGAGTAGTGACAGCTAATTGGACCTGAGCATTGTGCTAACACTGCCCCCACACCCACACTTTTATTGATTCATTTGAATCTTTTCTAGATAAATGCTGCAAGATGCTGTTATCAAAAATGGAAAACACAATATTAAAATCAACTTTTTGAAAATGGATTATGTATCAGCTGTGTCATAAATAATTCAGTCATTGGCATGTGGAACGCTAGTTTTAAAAACAGAAGTGCAGTCATAAAATGAAGTTTTATTCAGCAAATACACTCAACACACGCAAGATCTGTTTTTCCCCACCCACTGTTGCATCCGCCTGTCCGCTCTGTCTACAAACCAGGCAAGGCACAGTTCATCTCGAAAGTACCGAGTGGTAACTTGCATTCTCATACTACAGCCTCTACACTAGCTGCATCTTGTACACACTTGTTTCCTATTTATTGCTCTTCATTGTGGCTGAAGTAGAGCATCTGATAAGTAAGCAATGTCGGGAATAGCACAAATAAAACAAATAAACCCCACCAAACAATGAGGAGCAAGCACTGCTGTAGTTGTGATGAAGGGGCTACAGGAGGAGTTTGCTTATAATATCTTTTTTTTTTTATCCATATTTTGAACTTCTGTCTAAAATAAGAACACATGGATCACTGATTCTGCTCAGAGACAAACACAGAGAGTACAAGAACAGTAAACTGTTGGACTAATGACCATCAACCTAGTGACTGTGTTTATAAGTGGGTTCACTTACGTTTCTTTTTACTAAACAAAGTCTGCACTCTGCCTAAACTATATCTGCTGTCATCTACAAGAATGTTGCAGTCAACTATAATAGTTTTATCAGAATGTAGCACGATACAGGATAAAACAAATCTTACAATTCATTTGAGAAACATTTGAGGTTTTTTTTTTTTTTTCAGTCAGGATGGGAGATGAACAGCATAAGGCTTTCAAAAGAAAGATAAGACTGTTTAGGTCTAGGGCTTATTAATAAACTTGAGAGTTAAATTACTGCCACTCCTTCACCTCGGCCTGTGCTAAGGTGTATGATAGTTTATGTGACTAGGTGGAGTAGATTTTTTTCGACAGACATATTCATCCTGCTGTAGCCATGTTTCTGGTAGGGACATTAGATCTATTTTATGATCACCAATAAAACTAATAGTGCTTTTGATTAAATATATTTAAGGTTTAGTAATCTGCGTTTGTGTGTGAGACCCAAACAACTGTTTATTCAGAAGAAGAAAGACCAGAAAACAAGTTTAGTTTGAGATTGCGTTATTGTTTACGTTAACATCACTTCACAGATTTTTTCCACATTATATTGGCCACATAAAAGCATAGTTTTTGCAGATATTATTGTATTTAATTCTTAATGGTGTATATAAACATATAAATATTCGAATTAAGAAAATTAGTTTTGTAAGATTTTATATTACTTTGAAAATCCAGATGCTGTGCTCGTTCGGTTTGGGATAGGATGGTATGAGATTCTGACGGTATGATAACCTTGAGCAAAAATATCACAGTATGATAATATTGGTTGAAGCTTAAAATGCTATTATTTTCCAGGTAAATTGGGCAAAGGTAAATGTTTTTTGTTCAATCATAGAATGAGTGTATTAGTACATAATTTCAAACAAATAATTGAGTTCTAATAAATGAATTAATTAAAATAAATGACAGTAGTGCCTTAAGGCAGGGATTTATGCTGTTACTACTCGGTTCATTTAGACACATCAACAAGTGAAATTCAAATTTGTGGAACAGAAGCAGCACTTGTTTGCTTTGAATTGCCTATACAGCCTTTTAACACGGCTTGAATTTATTTTCATTTAAAAATCTCTAGGGCTGCAACTAACAATTATTTTGATAATCAATTAATCGGTCCACTATTTTCTTGATTCATTGATTAATAATTGGATAAAGGATGTGCAAGTGAATGTATAATGACGTAAAAGCCAAACTACTATTTTTTTTTTAGCTAAAGTAAGATTTTGAGATAATACTACTGTAAATAACATTTTTCCATAAATAGAAACACAGATGTGTAATTGGAAGTGTGCTACACAAGGACTATTTATGATATTGGAAAGGAATTTTAGCAGCTAAATTTTAAAAATGTGAATTTGAGTGGGATTAAATTGGCCTGGACAGCCAGGCGGATTTCTAATTGTATTACATGGACCATGGAAGGAACTAACCCTGGCTGAGTAAACTTATCAGAGAAACCATGGAGGTGAGGTAAGGAAAGCGCCCGATTCTAGTTGTCAACAAATCAAAGCGTACACCGGCATGGCTTGAGAAAGAGAAGATGCTTTGGTAATAGTGAATGACTTCTGTTGTTTTTGTCAGAAAAATCTGAGGACACAGGGTGTAATAGAGTTTAATGCTTATTTTTTTTATCTTAGTAAGCTACCTAAACCTGCATACTGTTTTGGTTGAATAAATTCTCACTCTTAATATGACTCGAAACTAAATCCAGCCTCCCTCACTACGATTGTCCGGGAAGAAAGAGCCGGAGCAGAATACGAAGCAGATTGGACCATCCCAGATTGACTTTCTGTGTATGTAATACAATAAGAAAGACATCTGGCTGGCCAGGCTAGTATTAAATTACGTACCTGCCACTACAGCGGAAGCCTGCATTTGCACGTAGTACTACTACTACTACTACTACTACTACTACTACTACGCATAATTAATCATTTATGTTCAATTCCATATTCAAAATAGAATAATGGTAAGTTTAAATTAAAGAATGGGTAAATACAGAGGCTCTGTATTAAATGTGCTATTTTTATTTGTCTCTGATCAGCTCATATTACATTAATTAATTTATAATGGTATTATGTGTTTTTAACAGTATGCAAACCTTGGCAGTTTAATACTGCAGAATACCTTGAAACCGGTTATCGTCCCATCCCTATCTAATAATGAGACCAGGTTTCCCCAGAATGCCTTCCAATTAAGCCCACACTGTTGTATGTGTGTGATGACATGCGGCTACACATTTCATTAGTGTTTATATCAGGAAGAGATTTGTAAATGTGCACAGTTTTTAAAAGACATTTGGGTGGAAGTTGCCTGGGAATAAGGTGAGTTGTTAATGCAATCTAGTCCTTTAAATCAGTTTATTGTGTGAATTTGTCCTGTGTTAACAGATTCTTTTGCCTCTTGAATTTATGTCAAGCATCAGATAATCCCTATTTATTAAGTGTGCCTTAACAAGACATCCAAAAAGGGTACATTCTGCACAATATCTCAACTACCAAGCTGTTCTATGTCAAGTTGTTGCAACAGAAGAAGGCATACATCTGGGTTCTATCGAAAGAGCAGGGAAGTGGCTTATAGTGTGCATGCCATCATCCAATACCCCACTGTAGCCTCTAACACACTTCAGAGCATTGCCTCTACTGTGTCTTTGTCTACCTCCACACACACATGCAAACATACACGCCACTGCCTGCTCATGAAAAATGTTATTGCTCCCAGTCTTGGAAAAAGTCCAAGTGCTTGGGTAGAGTTACTTCTAAGGGACTCCCACCCCTTTGCCATATCGTTCACTATTCCTGCTTCTCCCTGTGAACAAAAGTGCTCCTATAGCATTTCCAATGAAAGCCCACAGTCTGATTCTTCTCATACATAGTTTTCGTTTATAAAACTAGTCTTGCACTAATCCCCCTTTGATTCATTATTTGCAAAAGTGTATCCACTTTTAGTAATTGCTTTGTGGGTGGTGGTAGAGCTTCTGCTGCTCTTCTGTCCCGTTCTTTCATCACTGTCTGGTGCTAAATAGGCCTTGTGTTGCACAGACAGGCTGAATGATCTTGATTGCCTATCTCAGCAGTGTCAAAGCAATTTGGGAGCTACACTCAAAACTCTGGAAGCAATTCTGTCATTTGCCTCAGTGAAAGTGCAGACATGTGTGCAGCTGGAACACAGGTCCCAGCCTCAGGAGGGGACACACCAGATGGGAAAATTATGCACTGCTCTGTTACAAACTCAAAAAAGGGGACAGGGACAAAGGCTGTTCATTTCGACAGTCCCTGTCTGTTTTTGATGGATGTGTGGCTCATAACATGTGCAGTCATGTATCTTAGGTTTATTTGCATGTCTTTTACATTGATGCATGGATAACTGGATTGCATTTTAAAGGTGAGTTTGATAAGACTCAGCTGCTGCATTGTTTATACTGGTTCTCATTTGTTTCACTAAAAACACTGGTCTCACTTACACCTTGTTCAAAGACTCGGTGGCTGAAATATGTAGCCATGATTACTTTGCCATTTTGTTTGCAGCTGTCCTTGTCCTGGGACAAAGACAGCTTGAATGTTGGTTTTCAGTTCAAAACTGCTGCAGCTGCTGTAGTTCAATCTGTAGTATACACAGCTTTGTTGCACACTGTTGGTGTATTCAGGCAGACCATGGTAGGATTGGGAATGATTTTACACAGAAGCAACAGTAGATGTGAGATGGTGAACTTCAGGAATACACTGTTAGTCTCTCACAGTTGAACCCCCACCCAAAGCCTTAGGGTACGTTTCCTTTACCAAAAGGGGTCTGGACCGTGCTACTTTTGGCCTCTGGTTCCAAGTGTGTGGTCCACGTTTCAAAATGTGATTGGACAATAGATAATCCTGACTCGAACGAAAATGAGAAGCAAAAGGGATAAACATGGAAACTTTTTTCTCCCAAAATGTGAAGTATGAGTTGTCCTTGCGATACATACCGTATTTTCCGGACTATAAGCCGCTACTTTTTTCCCACGCTTTGAACCATGCGGCTTATACAGAGATGCGGCTTTTCTATGAATTTTTCTTCAGCCCTCAGGGGGGCGCTCTAGCAGGAAGTGCAAAAACGAGACAAACGAGGCAGCGGTAGTCAGTACAAACAAGAAAGCGCCAGTTTTTATTCTTAGCACATGCAACCCAAGATGCTCAACAGAAAAATACGGTAATATTTTTACACCCTCACCCCCTCATAATGGAAAACAAATGAAGTGACAGTGGTGTGGTGTTCAGTAGTTTCAATGCTCAGGAGGAAGATGAATAGTGACTTGTGGTTTCAGTGCATGGGAGAATGAAGCGACTTTAATAGTTGCGCAGTTGCGCTTTAACAGTGCGCAGGAAGAAAAAGTGACAGTGGTTTGGTGTTCAGTGGTTTCAGTACGCAGGAGGAAGAAAAATAAAGCAACTTGGTTTTAGTGCACAGGAGGAAGATGAATAAAACCATCAATGACTTTTCTGTTTTGTTTGATCAGCACTTTTACTGCCGTGTTACAGGCACTGTTCGGAAACAATCAGTTCAGGTATATGAATAAACACTTATGGTACAAAATCTTTCTATGTAAATATCTTATTTCTCAGCCTGGGTATCGGCGGCTTATAGTCCGGTGCGGCTTATATGTGACAAAATATATATTTCTTTTAAATTTTAGTGGGTGCGGCTTATATTTAGGTGCGCTCTATAGTCCGGAAAATACGGTAGTCATATATCATTAGAAAATATGCCCTTTCTTAAGAAAGAAGCTACCTTTTTTATGAACAGCTGTTGAGTGTTATGGTTTTAGACAGTTGGTGTAAGGCTTGCTTTGTGCAATAAAAAAATTGAATGCATTGTCTACATTGCATGAAACACGCAGAACTTGTGATAATACATTTCAGGTCGTGAATGTAAGTAAGAACTTGTTCTTAATGACTTAGTAAAATAATTTAATAAAAAAAGTAAGTCCTTAAAAAACTTAGAAATTGCTGCAGCTTTGTCAGTTTAATGTTTAAAAAGTTGGAAATAAAGCAGAAAGAGTCTATTTTTGTCTAAGAGAAATGTTTTCAAATTTTCAAAGTTTTTTATTTATTTATTTTTTTGTTGCAAGCTCAAAAACCACATACCTTTGTCAAATGTGTGTCACACCTGCTCCAATCAGCTGCCATCTTTTTAAGATGCTGCATGGTGTTTAAAACATTACTTTTCTTTTTTGTAGATTTATTCTCATCTCTGTTAATTGATGCATCACATCAGACACATAACCACAAATATAGAGCAGGATCTCGGTTAGAAAAGAGATGCATGTGGAAGTCCTGGGTGGCTGTTCTGCATGTACATGTGCACAGCTGAGAATTACAGCGCATTATCTTCCCCCAGAGAGCCTTATAATAAAGCTTGGCTTAACAATGGCACCATCATTTTGAGGTCCTTTTTAAATTAGCCATATTTTCTTTAGACTTTTCTGCTTAAGTGTAAATGTATAATGATGACCTAACTCTGTTACAGCAATACTAGGTAGAAAAGCCTTTTCGGCCTTGTTTAAGTGTCTGGAGCTTAGTAACTTTGAATGAGCCGTGTTGTATGCATGGCCTGTGTCATGTGTGGGTGTGTGTACATGGCCTGCGTGGGTTTGTGTATACCCCCCCGTATGCATATTAAGAGTTATTACCTACACAACACAATCATTTTGAGACAAAGCAAAGTCTGTGGGTGAATGGAGAGAGCGCCAAAACAACAGAAAGTGGCCCGTACCACTTGACCCTATTGAAGGGGGGTGATATACCAGTGGGATGGGGGTAAGCCACAGGGGAGATAATCCCTCCATTCATGTAGCTCCCTCTGCATTCAGGCTCAAACGTGGCGCTCTGAGCTGTCAATCACTCAACAAAACTGTCTGCAAGGGGATTACCCACCCTCCAACCATCTTTTTCCTCTGTTTACCGTTTTCTTGTGTTTTGGCCTTTCTTTCATGCCAACCTTGTTCTACACCTTCTACACCCTTCCTTGGATGGCCCGACTTTCCATGTGAAGCTTTATCTCTAGCCTTCCATTCCTTGCTCATGCTAAGCCCTGTTTCTGTCTTTCCAAGGAAAGTCAGCCTTTTTCTATCTCTTTGTCCTAAATTTTGTCTCACTCGGACAAGAGTGTGAACAGAACCTGCTCTAGATTTACATAAATTCTTGGACCACATAGTTTTTTTAAAAAGTTGAGGTGTCCTGGCATAGTTTTGAAGGTAGATGATAATGAAGATGTTTATCCCCAATTTCCACTGCATGCATCTCTGCTCTGCTGCAGAATGCCACCAACTGTCGTTGCACTCTCCCGCCCACTGGATGCTTTTCAGATCTGCTGCGCAGCTGAGCGGAGCCCCGAGCAGCTCTGAAGAGCATGCGCGGGAATTAAGAGATGGCACAATAAAAGCCATTGATAAAGACGTGTGGGGGACCAAAACAACTGTTTATTCAGAAGAAGAAGGACCAGAAAACAAGTTTAGTTTGAGATCACTTTCACTTCACATCAACATCACTTCACGAGTTTTTTTTCTCATTACATTGGACACATAAATTGTAAATTGTAAATTCAAATTTAAAAACTGTAGTCTGTATATTTTTGTATTAATTTTATATTAATGGTGACTCTAACTCCTCACGTCTCATTCTGTTTATTCCATCTTTTTATGTGCGTCTGTTTTACTTAAATGTATCTAGCTTTGCACTTCTTAGATTATTTTACCACTTCACGCACATGCATATATCTTCTAGATAAACTGACCAGTTTGGCCAGTAGGTCACAGTTTGTTGTTAACTGCTTTATCTGTCCCAATCCTATGAATAATCTCTCTCTCATAATCCCATATCCAGCAGTTGGCCCTGTGTAGGACAGATTGAAGCGCAGCAGGACATTAAAATGGCCACAGTCTTGGTTTAGTTCTGGTTAGTTCTGTTTCAAAATAAAAGCCTCTGAAAAATCTTAAACCATTTTCACAGTAGTTTAAATTCACTTTATACATACATTTACACTATATTCATCCTTACTGAGAATAGCAGTGGGAAAAATAATTGTTCCTTCGATGCGTTGTTGCTGTCTATAAACGATTCAGAATCATTTCAGATAAGCTAATATCAGAATCAGAAAAAAACTAAAAAGTTTCAAATTTTGCCCCGATACAACTTCACGCCAATGAGTCAAAGTAGGTGAGCTGGCGGTGCATGCATGTGGGGAGACCTGTGTTTGTTTACATCTAAGGTACACGTAATGACCGTGCTCACTTCATTAAAATCTACTGTCTGAAACATTCTGGATGTTAATGAAGAAGAAACTGGAGACAAACAGGATGTGGACAAGAGCTGCAGTGTTTACAAGTGTGTCACACAGAAGTTTGAACATAACAAACACCAAGAACTACCTCTTATGGTGCCGACTGCAGCTGATGTTATACAGAGTAAAGCTGAGAAACATAGACTCGTCGTGGCACATATGAACATGCAGGAATGTCAAGGTGTTTGTTTTAATCTTTTGACCTCCTTCAAATAGCCTGTCTGATGACCTACTTTTTCCTGACCTTAGACAGTTTATCACTGTATTAAGCGCTATCGATTAATTTGTGTCGTTCACTAGCTTTTATTTACTGTTACATCCCAGTCCTGAAGGAGAATAAAGGCCCAGAGTCATAATGTGATTATGCTTCTTCTGTCAGTTTGTAATCTCAGTATGACAACTATGTATTTGCCTGAATAAGATGTATATTTGTATATCTACATAAGATCTATATGCTTAAGCGGTGGGTAATCTTTGAGCCTAGTAAAAAAAAAAAGGAGAAACAAGTAGCAAATTAAACAAGGATACATAATGTATCGTATTAGTGTTTTGTGGAGAAAAATTGTTCCAGTTTGACCTTTTTTTTAAATTAAAGAAGCAAGGAAGGTACCTGATGCATGCTGCTGTTGGGGGTGAAAAAACAAATTCAGGAACAGGAACGTACGTTAATTAAAAGCTGATATACACTGATGCATCGTTTATGAATCGAAACATGGGCCTTTGAAACAGAATCGTATCGAATTGGGAGATGCCTAAGGATTCCCACCCCTAATTGAGAATATATGTCATTAGATCTCAAGTTAAAATTCCTGCCTTCTTCATATCCATCTTCTTGGACTATTTCTTGTTTTATTTCCATCACCCATTGCTCTCAAAACCCCTTTGAGTCTGTTAGTCATGGCTGGATTTAGATGTGTTGTTAACTGTAATTACCCTTGATGAAGAGTATGATGCAAAGAATGAAAACACAATTTGACAAGCATTCATTTAACCAATAAGAACAGAGATTAGACTGAGAGCAGACTAAATGTGGGTGATGGCATTGTTATCTCTCTGAATCTTTAACAACTTTGTATCTTGTGTTGGATTAGGCTTCAGTGTTTTCCACGAGTCACACTTATAATTTACATTTGATTAATAACAGTGCAACAAGACACAGAGTATATACAACTGAGCCACAGTGAACGGGCTGGAACTGATTCTGAATTAGCCATGGTGCACATTAGCTCAGGTAGCACAATTGGAAAAAAAAACTAAACAAAAAAAACAATAACAGTAATCAAGAAACATTTTTAAGCTGTGACATGTGTGAGACATTGTAATAGCCAGTCTCTATGGCAGTCTCTATGGGCATGAACAACAGTCTGACATTATAAAAAATAAAAAATAATAATAATAAACAACTGAGCAACTGTGGTTTACAAGTTATGATTAGCTTAATAAATACAGGCAAAATAGTTTTGTCTAAGACCAATTTCATTAGATTAGATTAGATTATTTTTTTTTTTTTAGGATTGCACATTAATCAGAGGCAAAAGGCACTAATCTATTCTAAAGACATGTCACAGGCCACAATGCCACCACAAAATTAGACTAAACAGGGAAAACAGTTTTAAAGGGACCAAAATGGGGCTTAAAATGAGGGCAAAGTGGCACAAATTGAAGTAAATTCATAAAATGATGCGTGAAAATGAAGCATAAAAGAGGAAATTAATGTTAAAAACAAACTGACCTTACATTCAAACACTAAAAGATAATTAAAGATACCCAAGTGTCACAATCTTTGGCCCATGAAAGGATTCTTATTTACCATTGCGGCCCCTCAGTACTTCGAGTTTGACATCTCAGACCTAGGGCATCTCAGGGCAAACCAAAAATTATATTTTCATCCAAGAGGATCTAAATTTGGTCAGAATCATCTAGAAACACAAATGTTCGCTGTGGTGAACCTTAACAATGAAGCCATTTTGGGGAAAATAACTGTATCTCTCACAAACATTGTAGGATTTGTTTGGACCCAATGAAGCGCATAAATGACCTGAATACAATGCATCCATCCATGCATCCTTGTATGCAATCCATGATGACCACTGCTCAGACCAGTTTTTTTTTTTTTTTTTTTTTACAGTTTTACTATAATAATAATAAAAAATATATTCTTTTCATATATCTACAAAATCCAATAACCTTGCTCTAGTCTAGTGACTTCTTCTCATGTAGCATGAATTGGAGCAGAAAACTCAAGTTAAAGACAAGATAACCATTGTATTGCAATTCAAATGTGTACAGGGTGGTGCTTTGACAGGTTAATAAAGCAGCCAGAACTGCAGCAAATGGCAGAATGTAAACACGTACAGTAAATAGTCCAAGGGTTCACACATTGAGGGTTGCCTCCATGAAGGCGGCATTTTACTGAGCGCCATAAGAATCTTTATATTTAAGTTATTAGTAATGATGTCTTATTGAGACTTAATTGATAATTATGTCTTAATAATTACTATTTTTTAACAACATTGTATTTGTTTTTGTCATGTTCCATATTGCTATATTAAGGATCAATGACATTTAAAGCCATTTCTTATAAAATAAGAGTCTCCTGTGCATCTTCATTTCAGACTTGATGTTAGGTGTGTCATCATCATGATTTGATTTTTTTCTCATTACATACTGCGTCACATCTTTGCTGAATAACAATTTTACAGTTTCTAAAGCTACTGCTACTGTTTGATTTCTGCTAAAACTTTTGTTCAAACTTAGTTCAATTTAATTTTATTTGTATAGCCCAGTATCACAACAACAATTGCCTCAAAAGGCTTCACAAAAACAAAAGACAGTAAATATGCAATGGTTGAACAGAACAACATCCCCTGTCCTTAGACCACCTGAATGAGAAATTGGTATGAATATGGTCCATGACAATATCATCAGGAACAGTTCACCTGAGTAAGAGAAACTGGGGTCAGGATCATAGATGGGGCACAGCTAAGGTCCAGTCATCACTGGGACGTCTAACAGCAGTCTGACCTCTGCAACAGCATCCATTCCCGCAGAGGAGAGTGGGACAGAGGGACAACTTATGAATATCAAAAACTAAGCAGAAATGTAAAAGTATATTGTAATAAGAGTGAGGACAGAGCCAGGGGATAGAAGTGTGTCATACTTCCCCCAGCGTCTGGGCCTAGGGCAGTTTATCTCCTCTACTGTATATGACCATAAACCCTAGCAAAAAGGAATGTCTTAAGTCTAACCTTAAATGTTGAGACTGTGTCTGCCTCTTTAACGAGACCTTGGAGCTGATTCCATTAAACAGGAGCTTGTTAACTGAAAGCTCTACCTCTCATTGTACTTTTGGAAACTCTAGGAATGACTAGTTGCCCTGCATTTTGAATACGACAAGCTCTGTTAGGACAGTATGGCACTTCAAGGTCTCTGAGATAGGATCTTACCACTAAGGACCTAAGTATGGAAGAGGATTTTGAACTTAATTCTTAATTTAATTAAACTGGGGTAATGGCTCTCGTGTTTGTTCCTGTTAGTATTCCAGCTGCTGCGTTTTGGACGAGCTAAAAACTTTTTAAGGAGCTATTTGGGCATCCTGCCAGCAGAGAATTACAGTAATCTAACCTCGATGTAACAAATGCATGAATTAATTTTTCAGCATCTCTTTTAGATAAGATATTTCCAATTTTGGCTATTGTGCAGATGAAAAAAGGCAGTTTTACAAGCTTGCTTAATGTGTGTTTTAAATTATAAATCTTGGTCAAATATTACTTCAAGCTTCCTGACTCTTGAACTGGAAGCTACACTTACACCATCTAAATTGACTATTTGGTCTGGTAGAGAGTCTCTTAGATTTCTGAAGCCATAGTATGATCACCTCCGTTTCTTCTGGGTTTAGGAGAAGTCTTTCACACAGGCTTCTAGTTTGCCTATAGCAGGGGTCGGCAACCCAAAATGTTCAAAGAGCCATATTGGACCAAAAAAAGCAACACAGGCTGTAAGTGTACATTAGCTATATTAGCCTACTATCAAAATAAGAAAGCTACAAATACATAATGAGCATTCATGATTAAATGTTTATTTTCCCTGCAGCACATCCTGGAGAGAATGACGCACCATGTGACTACTCTGATGTACAATATTTGGTGCTTTAAGTTTAACTTCCATTACAATATTAATGTCATCATCTATTTTTCTCTTTTGCCCTTTGGGATCCATGGCCCATGACACACCTGCCGGTTTGTTTACAACAGCCACCTGCCTGGCACCGCTGTATGTGTCATGTTTGTCCTCCTACAGAAACCATATTAAAACCAAAAATATATTCCCCCACCCCCATCTTTTTCCATTTTCATACATTTTTGAAAAAACTCCAGGGAGCCACTAGGGGGGCGCTAAAGAGCCGCATGTGGCTCTAGAGCCATGGGTTGCCGCCCCCGGACCTATAGGGTTACTTTTATTGGGTTTAATTGATAGATACAACTGAGTGTCATTGGCATTTCAACGGACGTTACTTCCATGTTTTTGAGTATATTGCGTAATATAAGTATGGAACTTAATGTTGAGTCCTGTGGTACTCCATGGCTAACTACTGTACACACTGATGATTGCTCATTAACTTATTAAACCATCAGAGAGCTGATCCTCTGATCCCGATGTCTAACCTCTGTAACAGGAGACTGTGGTCTATTGTATCAAAGGCTGCACTCAGATCTAAAAGAACTTGGACAGAGACCAGTCCATTAACTGAAGCTACAGATCATTAGTGACTTTAACTAAAGCTGTTTCTGTGCTTTGGTGTGGTCTAAATCCTGACTGAAAATCTTTAAATAAATGACTGTTCTGCAGGTGACTGGATAGCTGTTCAACTACAACTCTCTTGGGGATTTTTAAAATAAAAAGGAAGCTTTTCCATTTATTTCACTTGTTGTGATAATGCTATAGTCTCCTTACTCACCAGTTAGTCAGAGCCACACCTTAGCTCAGAAGAACCACTTCCTAACTTTTAAAATGGGAAGCCTCAACCACTGACATAGTATGGTGCTGTAACTCCAGCATTCAGCTGAGGGAATAATACAATCCATGAAACCTGTGAGGTAAAGCAGTGTGTGTGTGTGTGTGTGTGTGTGTGTGTGTTCGTGTGTGTGTTCGTGTGTGTGTTCGTGTGTGTGTTGTGTGCATATTATTAATTTAACCATGGAAAGAGAAAGGGGGAATTTTTTTTCGATAACCCCCTAGACGGCAGCTTCCATAGCGGCAAACAATGAGGAGATTGAAGGAGGGAAAGAAGTAGAGATAATCCCTGCCATCGTATAAACCGTGGAGTTAACCATTTCGTTGAGGTAGTGCAGTGTTTGATTCTCCATCATCAGGCTTCCAGATCTAATTTCCTTCTTTCGATCTTTTGGAATTTATTTGCCTGTCCCTCCTGCAGATACTTCATCCACCTCTTCATGGGCTTTCTGCTCTAATTCCCCAACCAAGCTTTCCGTTTCCAGACCTACAGATGAGAATAAACATGCTTGGTCTCAGCCAACACACTCTTTGGGCACTTGATTCTTCACATGCAGCCAGTGTGTGACATTTGTGTGGTTTTGGAAGTGGGGCGGTGGGTGTAGTTGAAATTGGCATAGGATTTTAGTCACCTGGCACAAGAAAAAAGGAGGGTGTCCCATGGCGAGGGATTATAGCATCTTACACACACATTCATAGGCATGTATTTGAAACATCTAGGAATGCTTTAAGCTGATAATATTTGCCCCATAAATGTAAAGCATCTGGAGAAAGCAACCCAGAAATGATCTTAGATGTTATATTAACATTATAATATTAAATGTTTAGAAAAACTCTGTTTCCTGTAATGTACCCCACTTTGCACAGAGATTTTGTTATATACCTTTAAAACTGTTACTCTGGCCTGAGATAACACTGAAATGATTCCTGACTAAAGTGGACAAGTGTAGGCTTTAAAAGCTCTCTAGGTTAAGTTTAGAGACAGTGTGAGTCCCTTATTGCCAAAGCAAAAAGGTATTTTGCTTTGGCATATTTGGGCTTGTAGCTTGTCTTTGTCCAACCTAACCAGAGCCTCATTTCCACCATCCTGGTGTAGCAACGAGAGGCTGGAGGTACAGCTGCTGCAGTCAACATTAGACTATTTATTCCCAGCCTTCTGAACATTCAATTCAAAGAGCCTTGCCAATTTTCTATAATTTAGAGACTAAATACTGGACACAACAGGTTCTGCATGTGTTTAATGCATTGTAGGTGATAAATATAATGTTTAAATTTGTTAAGCAAGAGCTGTATGATGCAGACTTTTTAAAACCAGACAGCTGTTGCAAATAAACACTAGCTTTGTCTAAGGGAAAAAGAAAAACATGTTTTCTTTTTGAATATGATGTTTATTACAAAAACAAGGTGTAATTTTTTTGAAAAACATTTCCATATAATCTTCGAATGTTATATGTTTCCTTTCACTTCTCTCTTTCTCTCAATTGATGATTATCTTTTGTTAATCCGCTCAATCCAGTCAGCTGACCACAAAGTCTGACCTGCTTGGGACACCTAGCTGTGGCGTCCCAAAAATGGTATGAGACGCTTTTGTGGAGCCTTGGTAATGTACATACAGTAACTCACACTTGCCAGAACCAGGCTCAAGTGTGTTTCTGATCTAAACATAACAATAAAACTTTTTTGTAGTTGCAAAGCAAGTGTTGTAGTTGTACTAAGACTGTAGGAAAATATATTTAAATAATAATAATAATAATAATAATAATAATAATAATAATAATAATAATAATAATAATAATAATAATAATAATAATAATAATAATAATGTAATTCTTGATAAACTTAAAACTAGTCAAAATGAAATGAAGCAAAAATAAATGAGAAGACAAAAGACAAAAGGTAAGTGTATATGGTAAACATATATGGTAAAACATTAAAAATACACTAAAATAAGCAATGAAATAGAGAGCATGATTTTCAAATTCATATACAGCTGAGATGCAAAGTATTGTCTTCAATAGTTTGTGCTTGGGCATATTTTAATATCCTCACTGCACTGACATTGAAAATTATGTTTAAAAAATGGATTCCTGGGACCATCTGAGATGCATTTGGACTCTGCAGTGCTGACATTCTTGGATGTGGTTTCTTGACCTGAAATATATTCAAAAGCTATTTTGATGGACAAAACTATTTTAATCCCAGAGAGACAAGTTTTCTCTTCTTAGAACACGTTATTTTTTGTATGAAGGTACTTCTTAGACTCAACACAGTGAAGTGCATATGGCTCTGGCTGCTGACAGTCTGCAGAAGCCTGTTACTTTGTCTCTGGAATATGGATAATATACGAGCTGTTTTGGCGTGCAGGGGTAGACCTCATCCATTTGTGTGAATCTGATTGATGCCGAAGTGTGACCAACCTTTAGCTCCTCTTAAGAAATCGTACAAGTCCTTCAGCGCACCTTCTACTTAGTGGCTTCTTTAACTGCCTCGCACATCTTTGAGAAACCTAATTCTCTCTTTTCTTTTCTTACGGGCTTCACCTCCTCCCATCCACTGTCCCCTCCTTTCTTAACGAGCAATCTCGTTAATGTCAGGACTCGGCTTTCTCCTCGTCCTTCTTTCTTGGTTGTGAGGGAGATATGAAGAGGTAGAGATAAGGAAATGAAAGCGGCAGCTGGAAAGGCCTGGTGTGGGCAGAGTGAGTCCAGAGCTGGCCAATAATATCCAGACAAGTGTGTGAGATTACAGCCTGCTTCAGAGGGACATAATTATACGCTGCACTGTTTTCAGTGATGCACTGGTGACAGGCTGCTGAGGCGGAAGAGATGACTACATGTCAGGGATCTACAGCCTCCTGAAGACTTGGAATGGGAAATTATTGGAAAAAAAGACAATGTAGTTTGGAAACTGATAACAAAATACTTAAGTTTTGTTGGAATAGTTTCTTAAAATGGAATTAATGACTCACAGTTGCATTTAGTTAGTTCAAACTATAAAAAATAAATATTTATACACAAATAATAATTAAAAAAAAAAAAATTCCATTAATTAATTAAAATTCCCATAGTAAAATAACAATGTGAATTATA
The DNA here is from genome assembly GCA_036850595.1 of Rhyacichthys aspro. Classification (NCBI taxonomy): domain Eukaryota; kingdom Metazoa; phylum Chordata; class Actinopteri; order Gobiiformes; family Rhyacichthyidae; genus Rhyacichthys; species Rhyacichthys aspro. The sequence continues at coordinate 16,047,933 of CM072165.1, read as the reverse complement.
CATAATACATAACATTAACGTCTTTTGACAAAAAGAAAGCGTATCCCTTAATACACTTGGTTGGTTGCCTTTTCATTGTGATTGTAGTCCTTTTGAGTTTCTGTGCGAGTGTTTGCACACACTGGATGTTAAACCTTTGAGCGCTGTCAATAATTTAGCAGGATCCTGCTGGAAACATTCTAATTCGTGTGTGAGTGTGAATTATCCCCATTTTACCCCCAGGCACATTTCCTGCTCTATCCCAAGGCCTCATGGGAGATTAAAGGAGGCTGGACCCACATAAACCTCTGAGCCCACGTGCTGTAGTCAGGTTACATTCCTCTCAGTGCGTCTTATCTTCATTTTTTTTTTTTTGAACAACTGGTCTTCAGGGATTTGGTGCAGTCTTTGTAAAGTCAAGTAATTAACACTTCGGATCAGACGGACCTCTTTATAACTGTATTGATTGAAAATATACATGAATCCAGGAATCAAAAAACCTTAGAACAAATTTGTCTCCAACAGCTGTATGATTCAAAGTTAAATCCCATAAAGAGCGCTGTGACTTTATGTTCTGATGTTATTGTAGCTTCTTTGTGTATTCAAAAATTTTTTATAATTTCTACCGTACATTATTTTTGTATGCGACAAGACTTTTGTCCAAGCAAAATCTGACCATTCTGTCCTAATTAAATAATAAAAAAAAAATCTATGAATAATAAGACTTTGTTTTGGTATTATAAGCAAAATCTAGAGGCCTTTGCCTGTCACATAAGCCATTTCTGATTCCAATTGATCAACTACAAGTCAAGGTATTATTTGTTGTTCCTGCAACTTGGATAAGTGACTAGTGAGTGTTCACAGTGATTCAGATGTCTTACTGCTGTTGCTTGTCTTTGCGCTACGTAGCTCTGAGAAGGTGGGCTGTTTTTTTTCCCCTCATGGTGCAGTTTACTCATTTTACTTTCCTTAATAGTTCCTGGTTAAGGTGGTGTGGGTCTAGGGCCGTGAATAAGTGACAACCAACTGACAGTGGATGATTGTAGATACATAAAGAGGGGTTACAGGCAGGACAATTCAATTCAAAATCTTGTCCTGCAAAAATAATGAAGCCTTCATCTGTACGCGTAACAGCAGTCTTTATGTGACTCCTCTTGTGCCTCAGCTGCACTCAGCTTCTCTCAGTCCTGAACCTTTCTTATGTGGTGCATAATTACGCGTAGTGCAGGCGCGTGAATCTGTCCACACTTCAGGACACAGCCTGACATCGTGCTTCTTCTGGGAGAGTTTAAGTTTAAGAGTCTTACAATAGAAGAAAAGACAGCTGCTTGTTACACACTTGTGAAAGCTATGAGTAACCGGCATGATTCAGTTGCGCTCCGTAAAACAAAAATGAAGCATTTTAAACATGTCCACGTCCATTTTTGTTGCCACTGCAGCTGCAGATTGAGCTGTTCTAGATGGCCACCAACATCTTAACTAACAGTGGCCCGCAATCTATTGAATGAAAAAAAATAGGCTCAAATCCTGTCAAAGTTGCCGACCCCTGAATTACAGGAACGTTCCTAAAGTGAAATATTCTTCAAATAAAGTAGATAAGGAGTGCTGGAAACTTTTTTTAGTGAAATAGACTGCTACAACGAGAATGACAGAGGTATATATCTTTAAAACATATTGAAGAATTACCGCTGTCTAATTTTGTGAACCCTTTTTGTTGTTGTTAGCTGCTTGACGGAAAACATGAAAAATTAAGCGTGTGGGGTTGAGACAAACCACTATAACTTTCATTAAATTGTGTGTTGGGTCCTGTTCAGTTTCTGTCTAAGCTTTATATAGCCGCAAAAAAGCAAACTGAATAGTTATACTGCGTTCACATGAGTTATCATAATCATCATCAAATATGAATTTTCTAGGTGAAAAATGCACATGAATGCCCTTTTTAGTCATTTCATTTGAAGGCAACAAACTCGACGTCAGACACTGTAGCATTAGTCTGTTTTTATGGACAAATGACAGATGTTACGTCTCGTCTTAGAAAAAAAAGATGACGACAGTCCAGCATCCCAAGATCTAAGTTTCCAGGAAAGAAACAGGAATGCATCTATGATGAGCTTAAGCACCATCTAGTAATAGATGTCTGTCTGTAAACCTCAGTAATGTGCAGATGTATGTGTTTTTAGAAGAAATTATATAGAAGTGCTGATGCAGGGAACTGATTGTTGTAAGGTGTGATTTCTTACTTGCCTCAAGTTTCAAATTGATTACAATTCAGAAAGTTTAATGATTTGATTATAAAAGGATTGTGAAATGCATTTGATTGATTGATTGATTTGATTGATGATTTTTTTCTCTTTATTTTTATTTTTATGTTTTTGTTTGCTTTTAATGTGGCGCATAATATTTTGTTTACATTAATATCGATTTTATTTATTATTATTACATCTATCAAAATTTGCCCTACCACTTTTTGAGTGGTGGTGCTATCAAATAGGTAAGATCATTCCACCTGATCAAATGCTTTTTCTGCGTCAGTGGGGACCACACACTCTGGCCTACTCTGAAGGAGGGAGCAGATAATATTAAAGAGACGCAAAATGTTAGTAGTAGGGTTCTCTGCCCTGATAAATCCAGTTTGATGTTTGGATATGATGGTCGGGAGGATGTTATCCTGCCTGTGGGTGAGAACTTTTGCTAAAACCTTAGGTTCTGTGTTTAAGAAAGAGATAGGTCAGGGTCTTTTTTGCGATCAGAGTGATACAGGCCTCAGTAAAGGACTTGTCTGTCAGAATACCATCCGGGCCCGAACACTTGTTTACCTGCAATGAACGGATGGCTGTACCTTTTTCTGTCTGGGATATTGGCTCTTCTAGCTTTTCCCTAAAATCCAATTGAGGAAGTAAAGAGTTACACTAGGGTCCATGTGGGACTCTGAGGTATAGAGCTAGAAATCACTGAAGGTGTTAGGTGCTCACTTCATTTATTTTTAAGGGGTCAACTGTGATGTGACTTTTTTAACAGCTGTATTTTAGAAGTAGCCTGTTTTGCCTTAAAGCTCTTAAGTTGATTGGCTAATAATTTTTCTGACTAGCAGCAAAACCAGAGTATAGAGTGCTGCACTGTAGGCCTATTGAGTGAGCGGTTTTGGACAGTACACGCCTGTTTAACTGTCAGCAAGAGTCATGTGACTCTGGCACACATGTAAATAAAAGCTCCTTGAACTTTGCTGATAATAGATCTTTGTAATAAACTCTGACAAGACTTTAGTGATATAAACATTGATAATAATGTGCCTACATGTTTTTTTTTTACCTTGTCCTATTAATAACCAGATTCAGATTATTGCAACTCTCTCATGCCTCAAAAGGGAAGCTATCATGTCTCCGCCTGTATGAGCTCAGATAAGCTAATGTTAGTGATTTTTTTTTTGCCACAAAGCATTAAACTTCTAACTCATTTTATTCAAGCATGTTTTGTACATTTTAAAGATATCACAGTCGTGCTGCTTTCCTTCCACAATTTTCCAAGAATTATGTTCTATTTTGAATGTCTAGAGACCATCTCTGCTGGCTGCTTTAACTAATGCATTGTGGGAAACTTTGAGTGCAACACATTTCAGTCACTAGACATTCAGACACAACTACACCATCGCATGGCATGATTTAATGTGTTATTTGGACACAGCCAGAGGGACACTCATACAGCCACACCATCAGAGAGCTAGAGGGAACGATGTACACAGCAAGAGAGAGAGAAAAAGATGAGTGGCTATTTGTAACCAGCAACACTGCTTTGATAAAATGTACAATGTTCCCTATATTATCATAGGGGGGCTTGACAGAAAATGGAACCATGGAACCATGGGATTAATCAATGAAATCTACTGTGTGCCTTATGCTATTTGCTTATTACAGCCTATAACCCTTAGAAAAACAAGTCTGATTTTGCTGTAGTTTTTACGGGGCTGAATTAGACCCACTGATAAATACCTTAAACATGTTTATTTAATAAATATTGATAACAAGAGCACGTTATAACTGAGTAAAGGTTTACATAATTGATATTGTCACAAGCAGTGGGTGTAGCCTAATGATGAGTGGAATATAGATCTAGTTAAGTGATTATAGTTTGATGGGAACATAAGAGCACCATGTTAAAAAGCCCCATGCACTTTTATTTATGTTTTAAAGAACACTAAATATTCAGCTTTATATTTTATTTAATGATTTTACCTTTGATTCAAACTTAAGTATAGATTTGTAGATGTTAGTCAAACTAAAGCTTACAGTTATTTCAATGTGATAATTGTCATTTTGAGGTGAGCTCTCATCACTGCTGGGATCAGAGGGAATGGTTTCTCTTGTGGCTTTAGTGCCACTAATTATTCAGGCAAGATAGAGAGTGAACACACAATCTGAAAGTTTGAGGGCTGAATGTTAGAAAAAGTCACCGGAGCATATGCAACATGTCAATTGCTTACCCAGAAGCACTCCCACTGAGGCTTTATTTTATCCACATTGTCACATGAAAATTTTGCGTCCGCAGCTGAAATGTCCTAGAGTTTAGTGGCTCCTCTTGAGTGTGTTGGGCGTGAGAGGGAGGTGAACTAGCATGCAGTATTAGTTCTGCATGAACTGATGTGTTAATTAGCCAGCCGGGTGCATAGATAATTAATGAGAATCATGATTAATGACTGTACAGTGTGCATGGCTAAGGCGGAGCTCGAGTCAGTGATGAGGTAGTCTGCTAAGGATCTGTTCATGTGTGGATTTGTGATGTGTTTGCCTTTAAGTGATTTCACATGTGTTTGTTTATCTGAACGACATTTGTCCCAGTGTAGGCGTTGATGCCAGCACTGAGTGGGCCTGGTGCTCGGTAGGTAGGCCTAATAACAGACTGCAGTGAGTCAGGGGGCATTTAACACTTCTAAACACACTGGCAGTGCTGCCCACTGGTGCCAGATCAGAGAGAGGACCTCACACACTGCCCAACTGTGGAGGCAGGGTCTGCAAAAACTCATTGCTTTGTTGTTCCATTGCATTAAATCAGTGGTTTGGAGGGCACACTCTAAACAAGTGAAAAGCAGACAACTGTCAGGGTCCAGAAGACTTAAATCAAACAAACACACAAAAAAGATAGAAATGGTAACAATGTTATGCTGAAATAATTTTGGAAGCCATACATTCATCTTAAATCCAACCCATTTAGAAGTACATTACTGAACTATGACCTGGATCAAAAGTGAGTGCTTATATTGTATATGGCGCATGATAAATAGCTGTGTGCAGTCTTACAGAGATACCACTGTTACTTGAACAATGATGATCCAATGTGATTAAAGCCATAAATCTCTGGCCTCATATTGGTTAGATGGCACAATATCCTTCCACTGAAATTTCACATTATTTAGACAAATAATGACAACATATGATTCATTCTAAGCAAATGTAAAATATTATCTTTTAATTCTCTGCCATGAGTAAATTAATGTACTCATTTTGTTGGAAAATAACATATTTGTTCTCATGAGTGAATTGCATTTGCTTCACCGAAATCCTGTGAATTCCTCATGACAAAACCCAGTGCAACTAGAGAATGTTATCTATTGTTTCATTTTATATTTGTGTGCTACAAACACTAACTCTGGTGGCAAATCGTGGCACAAGGTGGTTTGAGTGCTCATCAAGGAGCTCTTTTGGGGCCTTGACCTCTCATTGGTGCAACCTGTGACACATGACACAATATGAGCCAATATGGTGGAGGCTTGTGAGCGGCTGAGCTGAGATGGTGGGGGACATACTGGTACTCGGCTGTATGTGTGTTTGTTAATCTGCTTTGTCTGGCTGTGTGCAGTATCAGCACTCAAGCGTGACCTCTGACCTGAAACAGTGTCCGGAGGGGGGTGGGGCATTGGTGAAGCGTTACCAGAAAAAAAGAAAACATTTTCTTTCCTTTTGAGCTACTACTAACTTGAACAAAACATTTTTTAACTAACCACTTTAGTTCCTGGACCATTTCTTTACAGTTTCAAATTTCAAGTAAAAACAAAAAATAGTACAAAATTTTAAGTGTGTTGTAAAGTAGAAGGTTTGTGTTATTAAAAAAAAAAAAAAGAAAAAAAAAGAAGGTAATCAGAGCTTGACATAAGGAATGACCAGCACTCACATCAGCATAAAGACTGAAGTTTAATTGCACCTTTTCTATTGGCACACCTCAGAAAATGAAAAAAAAACCCAAAAAAAAAAACCAAAACATATTTATTAAATCTCTTCAGTGCTTTTTCTTCTTGTTCTCTGGTGTATTTTAGGAGGAGACAAATAGCTATTGTCATTGAAGCAGTGGCTCACGCTCCCATTGTCTCCAGGTTCTGTGTTTCAGACTGGATGACAAAGGCCTTTTTTCAGCTCTGCATCTGTCTCTGTCCCTCCACCTTCTGCACTCTTACTTTTAGTAGTAGTAAGTAAGAGTGCAACCTGGCCTCTTCCATTGCGTTCTTGCCACCTAACAGTCTTTCCATCTTCTGCCATCCACACTTTCACTCACCACGCTCCTCTGTTAGATGTCTGCATAATTATCCAGCGTTGCCAACTCCTCAGTAAGAAAAATAGCTATTCGCTGTCCTAAAAGTTGCTAGAAGTCACTAAATGACACCATTGTCTAATTTGATTAATTGTTATGGACACTGTAGGAGAGAAGAATAATGCTGTTTTTTGTTTTTTTAACCATAAATAGCAGCTTTTTTTTGGGTGGAACTGTTTTAAGGCGTAGCCCTTTGAGTATGAGTTTGAGTTGCCATGAGTTTGTTTTTTGTTTTTTTTCCACATAGAAATCAGCCATACAATACAGGCTGTCTGTCCGTTTATCATCTCTAATTAGATTCATGGATTGATTCCCACTTCTTTTTTGAGTGTTAGGTGCTAGATGTTTAGCTGATGTCACAGAGAAGCACACAGCAGTGCTTGCTTGCAGAGTAGCGTCAGTGACTGAGGCTGTGTGAGTCTCTGGTTTAATGATAAATTCACCTGCTCTGATGCAGCTGAGAGGGACTGCTGTGAGTGGACTGGGCCATCTGTGAGCGCTTTAGGATGGGGTAGGGGCGCATGGCAGCACTCACTGCTTGTTTGAGAAAAGTAAAAACGAATCTCCCAAAGTCTCCAATAACACCAGGAAAAGTCGCTAGATTTATCGCTAGTCACTTTTTTGAAAAAGAGTCGCTGGAGGGGTCTGAAAAGTTGCTAAATATAGTGACAAAGTTGCTAAGTTGGCAACACTGTAATTATCCCTTCAGTTCTGGCAGTTTTTTGCTTTGACTCAGCTCTCAGTTTTTCTTTAACATCAGGGTAGTTATTGTGAAGTTTGACTGTAGATGTTGTATCGTCAAACATATTGGTTTAAGGTCAGGTCATTTTTAAAGTTCCAAATGTTCACATTTAAAAATATCAAAAAGATAAATAAATTTATCAAATTACCTCATAACAGAAATAAACACTAGCACAGACCAAGGAGAAACAAAAATATATCTAAAATGCATCTCCAAGTGCAACTTCCAAAAACAGTTACTCACCAGTAGTGTGTAGGAAAACAATAGTATGAGGGCAAAAGAACAAGTCAATATAAAATCAAAGCAGTAAATGAATTAATGTTACTGAGAGTTTACCTCTGATTACACATAGATAAAAAGTATTCAACAGTCTGGAGCTGCGATTCTTAGTGGACCTATAGAACCTCCTGAATTACATGTGCATCTCTCCGTATCCAAGAACAATTACAGAAAGTAGCCCTGTAGCCCTGAACAGACACCAGGGCTTGCCCACCTCACAGCCAAAGCAGCTGGGATGGGCTCCAGTCTTGAGGCTGGATTAGTGGTAGAAGTTGTTTGTTTGAATGAATGAATGAACATGACATGTCATGAAAAATTTTCTTCTTTGATTGTTCTTATTTACAGTAAAAAAAAATCACTTATAAAGTATCTGGGTCCTGATAAAACAAATGTTCAAAGACTTGTGCCAATCAGGCACAAATCAGAGGCTGAGATCAGATTTAATACAGCTGCATCATGTGTTTAAAATGACAATGCCAATTACAAAAACTCTACAGAACGCTTAACAGAACAGTAGTGTTTGAGTGTCTTCATATGATGAAATCTGTCCTTAGATAAGCATTTGGACACATCTGATGTAAATACACCAACTGTTGCTTCTGTCATTTCCATGAAAAATGTGTATTCCATTTTAGCACAAACATACATCTTCCCTGGTTTCTGATGTTGCACCTGCTGGAACGCCTCGCTGCCTTTTCCTTTGACACCTCTTCCTCTCACTTCCCACTGTCAATCAACCTCAGTTTTTGCATTTGCCTAGAACATAAACCCAATTTGAACATAGTGTGATCTGGAGATTTTCTTTAGTGGGACATGGAAAGGATCTCTATTTCTGGCCTCGCCCTAAGTCTCATTGGAATTTTTGCAATACAAAGCCGAGTGTGTATTTTTAGAGTCTTTCATTGTTTATTAGCATAATGATTCGAGCTTTGTAGAGTCTTTTCATGTATATTTGACTTCTGTTGTGTTCAACAGGTTGTTTCTATAGCTACACTTGGGGGCCCAGAGGTTGACTTCCACAGACACACACTCAAATCCCCAGCCATGCCTTTGGCCTGTTTATTCCTCGATTCATGCTATTCTTTATTTATTTCACACTCCGCTTCCTAATGCAAATAGGATCGTCTTCTCCCTGTCGAACTGTGGGAGAAGCATGCGAACGGGTTTGAGTGGAGGAGGATGGTGCGAGTTTATAGGCTGTATGTGTGTGTGTGCTGCTGGGACCAAGTGAGTAATAGAGCCAAAGTCCTTATCTGTCACCAGAGAGCTGCCTGCCGCTCTCTCAGCTGTCAATCATCCAACCCAAGAGACAAACAGTGTGCTTCAAACGCTACCAGAGAGAGGCTGAGGGATGCTTGAAGAGAGGAAAGACAGTCAGAAACGTGGAAGGGAAGAGAGAAAAATCATGGAGAGGAGGCAGGTGTGGCGGGAGAGCAGGGAGGCCAAGGACAAAGGGATAGTGATGAAAGCAGTGGGAAAGAATTGTGCAGAGAGGCTGTTAATTCATTGTGGTGTGTGTTCTTCTGGCCCCACAGGTAAACCCAGGAACTTAAAACACACTTTGAAACTCACTGAAGATTTTGTATTGGAAAAAGCTACTCTTTAAAAAACCAGTGGGAAAGTTGAGGCACCCTGGTGGTAAAATAATTGAGCAGATATGCTATAATACTGACAAGAAAGCTTGCTCATATTGACCCTCTTCAAAAATAAGTTATTGTTTTCTTGGCTTTAATGTTACTATTATTAGCAACGTTCACAGTAAAAAAACTAAAACAAAAAAACAGCACCCAAATCCAAAGCTAATGCTGGTAGCTTATCTGCTACTAGCATTGTGTTAGTTTCTCTGAACATAACTCTTTTATACCAGTACTAGCTGTTTGCTGTAGCTACATATTCTGTAGCTAATTTTGTGACCTTGTGCCTTGTCTGACATTTTTTTTTATAAATATGGTAATTACTCCTGCACTTAAGCAGCTGCACAAGTGCATTAGCTTTATATGATGACCTCACAGTCTGTTGGTCCACTTTAATATCATTCTAAGAGACACATGCAAACTCTAAGCAAATCTATCAGCAGTGAAATATTTGTATGACACACTTCAATATCCTGACATGAGTGAATAGGATTTTTGATGACCTGGAGGCTTTTTTCTATGGCTGGCTCTCTGTGTGTGTGTGTCCCAGACCTTCACAGTTCTACTTTCAACACGACTCACATGCCGCCGTCAAACTGTTGATTTTACCGAGGGGCCTTGGCAACCTCTGGGTCGAGCTGGGACTGCCGCTCCAGCGCTTTTCCCTTAAGCCCTTAAAGCCAGCTTCAGCCCGGACTCATGGAGAAGGGGGAGGAGGGTAGAGAGGAGAGAAAAAAGGAGAAAAGAGCGAGGGTTTGAGACCCCAAATCGCATCAAGATGCGTTCCACTGCAGTCAGAGGAGTGGAGAGTCTGGGAGCCTGTGGGGAAAGCCAATGCAAGCCAGGTTCTCATTTCAAACGGTGGATTAAGCAGTGCTGCACATGCACATATAAGGCCCCTGTTAGAACACACACATCTGCCGACTGCCATCCATTTGAAGACTCTCTTGTGAATGAATGTGTCCCTTGCTAAAAACACCCAGCACGGCCTGGGAACTCTATAAACTATATAAGTTTTGATGGCTAAAATTTACCAATGATTCTTTTTGGTAATGCTTTTTCTGTTGTTTGTAAAAGAAAAGCACAGTCTCATTATCTGTTACAATGCTTTTTCTAGCTGTGTATGAATTCAAACATTGACATTCTCTGTATAGGTTTATCCAGTCAAGTCCAAAGTAGATTTAAATGAACATAAATGCACTACAGGCAAAGCAGCCCTAAGAAATTGTCCCTCATGCCTTGCATAGTTGTTGGCCCCTAGAGGCCCCTATGGATTACAGCGCTCCCCTGACACTATGGCCTGATTGGGCTTTGAGTCTAGTCCTCTTAGCTTGAGTTTCAGCCTTATGTACCCTGTGGCCTCTACAGAGCAAAGTTGAGACTGCACACAAACACTAGCCTGGCCCCACAGCGGTCACAGACCGAGGGACCCCAAGTGAAAACGCAGGACAGAGACTCAGACAGAGACTGCGGCACTCCCCTCCCAGAGGGACGGCAGTCCTAGTGTTTTCTTCTCCAAGGCTTTGAATATAGGCTATAACCTTCATTCCCCCACAGACTCATAGGTGAGGTGAATGAATTAGTGCTTAAAGATATATCAACGTAAACACCAGCTGCTACAATCAAGGACAGATTTAATTTTGGCCCCACAAAAGTCCAATCAGCAGTTTTTACATGAGCTTTTTGCAATGCAGTTAATGGAGCTAATTTGTACAACAATACATTTTTTGTGGCTTAACCTCCAATGGTTGAGGTGTAGTGCATCCAGTTCTAATAATCCATTCATGGCCTTTTCTGCTGCACCGTGTTTACTGGCCACTTTCCATCAATGTTATAGTCCAGTTTTATTTTTCTTAACCTACCAGCAGCTACTTTGTTGTCTTTGTCAGTAATAATGTGATGCTGTTTCCATGACCCCTATAGACCACATCGTTATACACAGAATAGCGGCCTAACATTGTAGACTTGTGTGTGGTGTATATACATCATCATAAGCTAAACACACTAAAGACCTCGCTGGGAGTTCTAGTCATCTGTAGCTTATGGTAAAGTCTCAGGGCTCTCTTTTAGCCTGTGCTGTGGCCATTCAGTTTCAGCAAACACACATGCCTTTGCTATCAGGCCGAGAACACTCCATCAGCAAACACCTCCGCTAGTCCACCTTAATGGGACCAATCCAGACTGCACCAAATCATGGAGTACATGCTGAAAACTGGAGTGAGGTGAGAAGGGAAAACTTACAGAAGTAAAAGTGAGAAAAGGCTTGAAGTTTCCACAGTCACTAAAGGAATGTATTTGAAGTGTTTTTTGGCTAGCACTAGACTCTAATGCCAAGTGCATGTCAACAGGAGGCTACAGAAGTTTGCTGCGGGAAATATTATGTTTGGCCAAACACTAGAATTAATGGCAATTGTAAAGTAAAGTCTAAAATAGTGATGGGCTCAAAAAATCTGCACCAAAGATGCATTTTTTTAAATTTTAGACTTTTTAGAATTTTAGACAACATGCTATAAGGCTCTCTGTTAGCAATGGTATTTTAGTGAACTCACTAATTGATAGAAATAGATACTGCTCTCAACTTGGCTACTTTTACTAAAATGACCCAAAATCAGAAAACTGAAACATCACATTAGGCTTGAATTCCTTCATATTGGTGCATCCCAGAAGTCTGGGCATTTTCAGTCAGTTTATTGTTCTGCATACATTAATGTAAATAAAGCCAAATCTGAAGAAGCAGTAGACATATGGTTGGCTAAGGAAAACAGATGAACGAGCAAAAGCAAAGAAAGGTGGAGAAATAGAGCAGGGGGAAGGGTCTGTGTGATCCCAGGTTTAAGAAATTTAGAGCACTTTCGAGAACTCAGTGTTTGTAGGAGTCAAAAGAAGAACAAAAGTTGAAGGCAGATGTGGGAACAGACACATGCAAATGAGATGACAAGGAGAATGGGAGATATTCTGGAGAAAAGTTGGGTGTGACCTGAATACGACTGCTTTGTTCAAAGTTGGTTTGCTAGTTCTCTGCAAGTTTCAACTTAATGCTCATCATTGTGTCATATGGAGTGGATTAACGCAGTTGGGTGACAAATGTTACTTTCCAAATGCAGAGGTATCCAGCAGGCTTCCATGCTGTGTTTCCGTGGTAACACTGGTGGTGATATTTATTAAAAATGACAGCAATCTGGACCTAGCTAAAAATGTTTGTGAGACAAGGACACAATTACCTTCAAAGTCCCCATAATGCCATTTCCCTATCTTACATAGGGACATTTTTCAAGAAGTTTCCAGGTTATTATCCATAAGTAAAAATTATTTGAAAAAACTCAATGTGGTAAATGTGCATGTGAATAAAAAACTTAAAACCTTAAAATGCATTTAAATTGACCAACTGACAAATGAAATATTGAATTGAATTGATAAAAGAATGTGAAATAAAAATAGTGTTGATAAAACTGGATGTGGTAAAAGTACATTGACACAAGGGTACATAGACCATAAAGAAGTGACACTGTTAAATGTGTACCGACCACCAGGTAAAGACAAAAGCTTGATTAAGAAAATCTTTGATCTTATAGCAACTGAAACGCATATACTACTTATATGTGGAGTTGATTAGAATACCTTAATCCTTCCATATTAGATACATATAGTAAAATTAAGAAAACTCAATCAGAAGCAATTTTGGTTAAAAAAAAAGCTCAAAGAATCAGGGATGATAGATAAACATGGAGAAACATGCGACCATTGGACAAGAACTATACTTTCTATTCTCATTCTCATTTGATATATTCAACATTGGATTATTTTTTAATGTTAAAATTGGACAGACATAGAATTGTAGACTGTGAGATGGGATATGGGATATTTCTGACCATGCAGGGATGCATTAAATAATACATTTGGATAATGACAGCAAGGAGACTCTATGGAGACTCAATATTAGTCTTTTGAAAGATGATAAATTCCATGATTTTGTTGAAAAATACTTTAAAGATTATATTGACCACAATAATGAAATTTCTCCTAGTACGGTGACATTTCTCCTAGTACATTATGGCATTCCTAAAACACTGTACTCAGCATTTTTTATTGAGCCTCTGGTGCAGGCCATTAGAGAACACAAAGACTTTTCATGAATTACTATTGGAGACACAACACATAAGGTTTGTTTGTATGCGGACAATGTTCTCTTAACATTGTCTCATCCAAAAGTTAGTTTACTCATCCTCTTTTCTCTACTTAAACAATTTGGCACATACTATTAACTATCTCTTGACATTCAAAGGATATCTAAATTTAACTGGAAGAATAATACTATAAAATACTTAGGGATGCACTTACCTAAGATTTATCCAAACTCTTTGAAGAAAACTATATCTCACTGACTGTGGCTATAAAGACAGATATGTAGCGCTGGTCTTTGTTACCAATGAACATGTATAATAGGATTGACATAATAAAGATTAACCTTTTACCAAGGCTCCTTTATTTATTTCAGGCACTGCCAATTCATTTACCCTCCTTGCAATTCAATGAGTGTAAAAGAATAATCTCAAATTTAACTAGGGGAAAACTAAAACCAAGAATTACATTTCAGACACTACAACTATGAAAGGAGGAAGGAGGATTGGCTTATTATAGGGGATCAGTGCTCGGAGATCAGTCTCTTATTAAAAATATCTAGGTACATTCCTCCTGTCTACCTGGAGAATACCACTGGAAATATGGAATAAAATACTTAAAAACAAATTATAGAGAGGTGTGCCAGACTCCTGAGGTGGCCAGCTTATGATACAGAATTCTCACCCGCAAAAACAGATTATGGATTCAAATGATGGTTTTAGATAAAAATGTTCTCAAGACTCATTTACAATTCTCAGAAACTTATAATTTGGGAAAATATTACTTTTTTTCTATATCTCCAGTTAAGGCACTACTTACTACTACAAAAGAAGAGGGAAAGTGGCCTGATTAAGATTCTTCTTGATTCTTGCAAAGTAAATGCCCCAAAGAGGCAAATACCTAGAATGCACTGGTGTTTACAATTGACAAAAGGCACATATTCAAGTAGCATGGGAAAAGGAAGCCAATGTATTAATAACTGCAGATGACTGGTTGAATACATGTAAGACTGCATTGATTACTTCTTGTTGGATTTGTGGAGGGAATTTACATTGGAAAAACAATTTTTTTTATACCATATGTTAAGGGTAAACAGATCCAGAGAAAGCTACACATTGGTCATTTACAATGACTTATGTGGGTAACCTACTGCAAGAACTGAGAAAATCTGACAGGTATCTTCTGTTGATAATGTTAGTAGGAGCAAAGAAAGCTTTGACTTGCAAGCGGCGATGTGAAGATCGTGATGAGAAGAAGCAATCTCAGACTGGTTACATGCTGTTAACGAAATTTATAACATGGAAAGGCTTATATTTATATTTTGTATGTACCCTCAGTCTGACCTAGATGCTCTGAGTATTTTTTAGTGCAGTCTGCCTTTGTTTTTATTTTTAAAAAGCAGGTGAAAGTTATCCATTTGTGTTCCTTCAGCTCCATGTATTTAATTCAACTATAAATGTTTTCTTTCTGCTTAATTATTAAACTAAATCATTTAAGATGATGTGCAGATGAGCTTGTATTAACTCAGTGGAATTAACATGGTCTTTAGGTTAATTTCTTGAAATCCTTGAATTGTTGAATACTAATTTCTTATTTTAAACACATGAAGCTCAGGTTGAAGGAACAGAAACTCACTGATGACGGGAACTGATAAATATCAGTTACGTAAACTTTCAACTGTTGTCAAATTACATGCAATTTTATTGCAGAAACTATTTTTAATTTACATATGATGATGTATTACATATGAGATACTACACCAACATGGAACAATATTAAATGGATATGAACCAGTCTCTTTCAAACTGTAGCGTTAGCAGTCATTAAGTTATTTTAGTCAGGTTCAGGCCTGGTTGAGTCCTACTTTAGGCTTTTAGTTCTGGCTTGGATTTTTCCCAAAAGCATTGTACCTTTACATTTTGTATAACTTTCCCTTACAGCACTATTTTTTTCAGGACTGTATCAGGTGACTGCTCTGATCCCTTGTCAGTGCTGTGCTCCTCTCCTTCACAGCCCTCTGTCCTCTTCCTCATTACGGACATATGGAAAGCATTAGCTTTTTGTGGTTCTTCCTGCCAACATTCCACTAACTGTACATCAGCCTCCTCTTCGCTGCTTTACGCCACTCTTCATCTCACCTTTGTCATGTTAAGATGCAGTACTTTAAATAACTCAAACATCCTGTAGTTTGGATGAAGCTGGAATCCGCTAAGATTCTAAAAGCTGTTTCAGAGTGCACCCTTCTTTAACCGTAAACTGTTTTTTAATCATTTAATGTAATAATTTAATGCTGTCCTTACTGAAGTATTGGAATTGGCATTTGTTTGCTCATATGGCGATATAATAAGGAAATCTGTTAGCTGCAGAACAGCGCAAAATGAAAGATTAGCAGTAGCCTAATGAACAATGAATCTGACCATTTATTAATGCTATAGCTTCTTCGGACTACAAGTAGTACTGTGTTGTTTCTCCAAATAATACATAAATAAAGGGATTGGCAAATTTAACCCAAACCCTCTGTATTGGTACCTTCATTACAGTATCAGAAATAATCACAATATCAAAGAGGGCTACATTTGGTGGTAATTGTGTTAACTATAGACCCAGGTGCTCTTGTATTTTGCTGTGGTCTATTAAAACCAGTTTTTATTTGCTTATTATATAACTTTCCCTTTTTCTTGTGTAAAAATGTTGATGGCAGTAGCAGTAGTTTTTTTTTGTTTTTTTTGTTTTTTTTTATAGGACCATACAGGAGTCTACAATTGGCTCTATGGCACAGAACCTTCTGGGAAAAGGTGTTTCAGGGCGAATGCTTTTTTGCAATAGCTTTAAGAAAAGCTGAATGAAAATGAATTGTGACAGTGGCATGTCTCACTGCTGTTCTACTGCCATTTTAGATTCTTTAATAAATCAGACGTTGCATTGTTTGCTATAATAATTGGCCTCCATTTGTATGTTTGCAACGCCAAAAATGTTCTTTGACTTATGGAAACTTGAGAATAATTCAATACATGCTTGAGCCATTATTCTTTGCACTGCTCTCTGGTTCTCACCTGACTTCTTTTGGTTTTAAAATGATGTGTGCTTGATGCAACACCACATTGCTTAGATTGGTGCTATACTTATGCTCTCGTCCAACCAATCAACCCCTACCTGCCGCACTTCTGTAAAATGAACTTTCATTTTCGTAAGTAAGTAACTTTCATAAGTAACCACAATCAGCCACAGAGTTTTTATTGTTGTGATTCACTAGCTCTGCAACATTCAACCGGAACCATTTCCAACCATCTGAACAAATCCAACCCAAGTTCCTAGAACCCATTCACCTCGGCCCTCGGTTCTTTAATCTCCTTCCATTTTAACATTTAATCTAAAATAAAACTGTTGGAGGTATCTGGGCCGCTTTAAGAGATATTCATCAACTTACATTGCAGCCGTCTGTTCCAATCTCCGAGCTTTATCCTCATTGTCAAAAACCCACTCTGTGGCACTTCTGTAGGGTATATGCTTCTTTAATGAAGACACTAATAATCATTATGGATATTTTAAAAGCTTCTGTCTGCCCAGAGCCATGTCCTGTCAGCTAAGTAAATCAAAAGCATCGATAATTTAGTTGGTAACAGTTAGTCCATAGTTTAGTCGTTTCTGTGACCTGTAATTCAAGATGCCAAATCAATCAAATGTGATAGTGACCATCTCCTGTAATGCATTTATTTTTTTCTTCTTCTGTTTCTATGATATATAGCAAGTTCTTTTCCTTGGAAGATATTAAGAATGCAAGATTTTTTTTACAGAGATTTTTTTTCCCATATTATATCGTATTTGCAAGAAAAAAAAATCTTTATTATCAATGCCATATAACCGTCTGAGGTCATGGAAGCTCCTCAGTCTTTGTAAGAGAGGTCATGATGTTTCTGCTCATTACTTAGAGGTGGAGTTGGTCTTATTTTGTAAAGTCCAGGTCGACATATCAATATACAGGTTGTCCTAAGTTCTAAGTGTCCAAAGTGATGTCTCTCTCCATGGGTTACACTCCTTAAAAGTTTTATTCAGATCTGTCTTGCCAAATGCAGCGTGCAGAGGAATATTCTCAGTCTTTTGTTCAGTCAGTGGGTTACAAATATCAGCTAAGGAGTTTATTTGTGCTGCCCTAATAATTTCTATCTTTGGTAATTTTTAAGGTATTAAATCTAATCCTAAAGCATTAATTTTGCAATTACACTGAATGAATGAGAAAGTCTAAGTATTTTGTATTCTGTATATCTAAGGGTTCAGCAGAGGTCAGAAAAACTGGAAACTTGTGCTGTCTCTTACATTTTGTCCTTTCCCTTTTGTCTCTTCTACTTTCATTTGGTTCATAAAAAGCATAATGCAGTTTATGTAGCTCTTTGTGTGAAAACAATCCTTATTTGTGTGCTAGTCTTGTAGCTCTGACTTACTGAAAGTGCTCTTTTTGGTCAAGGATGATATGGCATAATATATGTACAAATTTGGTAGATACTGTTCTAATCCTAACCGAATTATAATCTAATTTAATCATGAGGTCAGATTCACAGCTCTGTTTTATAAAGAAGTCGCCAAATACTCTAAAAATGTATAAAAGCTGTTCAATAAGCAACATCCAGGGCCATTTTTATAATTGTTATTTACTAATGTCTCCTTTTAACAATTCGACAAAACTGCTTTGGTGTGGGGTTTCTATCATTTCTCAGAGCAGTAGATGAAAGCCTCAGACAGATATCTAAAGGCTTAATAGATCCCAATGAAAAACTGTCTTCAATCATATAAGATGAATATAGTAATGAGTTATTCCACAGCACGACCTCACATAGCAGCGCGATAATGGCATTTTTTTAATGCAAGGCCGACATTTAAAGGAGCTTCAAACGGAACTTGTCGGATCAAAGATGAGGTCAAGATAAAAGCGAGCAACACGGGTGAAATTTCACATCGCCTGAATGTTTTATTGTAAAGCTCTTTGACAGGCCAGACAAAGGTGAGATGAGCTTAGAGAACGTTCCAGCTCAACAGGTCTGGAATGACAGCTATTCTTGTAAACACTTGGACAACATTGTGTTTGCCTGAGCATATGTTTCACATTCTGAATTTTTGCAACATAAAGGCACTGATTACTGCAGCAAAGACTTGGAGCAGTAGAAGTGATTTAATCCACTACTGAGGCTGGAATAACATTTTTATCAATAGGTGAAAGATGAGTGATCATTTTAAATTACTGATTCTATCGGATTGTGGCAGGAAGGAAATCCATTAAACCAAACTCAAATGTATTGGGACAAAGGGAATTATGGAATGAAATGGGCAGAAGTCTTGATTCATAATGATAATGATTCAAAGATTCAAATGAGGCCCAGTGGATTTACCTTCAGCTCATATGATACAGATTGGTATAGTATGGTTTTAGACCTTTAAAAGGCACCTCTGTGCACTATGGGAAAAGTGAGGTTGATATGGCACAATTTGGTACAGGTGACCTCTGAAGGGGCTTGTGTTTCACTGCAGTGTCATACAACCACTTTAGTTGTATTTCTCTTGATATGAGATATATTTTATTTTAAAATATAGGTGCATTGCCATCCATTAAATTAAAGTAGTGTGTAGTGATGTGATAGAGCTACTCCTCACGAGACAGAAAAAGAAAGCTTCCAAACTCCTAATAGTCCAGAAAGTAAACCACTTTTCCACATTTTAGGGACTCACTCTTTTAAGTCTGCTCGTGATTAATGCAACATAGACAAGAAATGCTATGGCGCTAATGCTAATGGTCTTTCTGTGTGTTCTGTTTTGATTTTGTTGTTCTTTGTGGCCCTATCGGACTGCCCCATTTGATAGCTGTACCATCTTGGTCCTAAGAAAGGGATGACAAAAGTGGTATGAGGTCTGTCTGGGATGCTTTGGACCTTTTAGATACCGACAAATATCACACCACTCATGAAGTGTGACATTACAGTTTATATAGCTGATAATGCTATCTCCAACCACCTACACAATCTATATCAGTGGTTGGCATTCCTAATCCAAAGTTCTGAGCTGTAGCATATTGTAACACGTGGTGGAGACTAAATAAGTGAGGTTTTAGGTTCCATCCGAGTGCTGTGTGAGGATGTGTGTTTGCTCATTGTGACATTCCTCTGGAAAGCACCTTTCAAGCTAATGAGACCCAGAAGATTTACCTCAGACAGCTACTAGATGGCCTGCAGGTGTAGCGGCACAGCCTGTTTGTGTTGTGTCTGTGTGATCGGATGTACTGATCCTTGCCATGACACATTGCGTACATTAAGGAATGGGGTACGCCCTGTGAGTGTCATTATGCTGTGTGTACCATGTGATTAGCGCAGACAGCTTTATACACAGCACCCACCATAAATCTCTAGCTCCAACACAGCTACCGTTTATTAATCCGTAATAGATGGCTCCTTCTTGGTCTCTCCAGGTTTAGCTCAAGGACAAAATCTCACAGAGGACAGAGCAGGTCAAAGTTGAGTAAAGGGGCTTTCAAGTAAATCCGGTGAAATTATTTAATTTCCTTTTCTTTGCTGCTCGCTGCGAGTGTCCTTCCAACTACCTCACCTTCACTTTATTTATGTATTTGGACATTTTTATGTGGACTTGTGATAGTGGACTTGTGATTTTAATTAACCATTATCCAACTCTTTTTCATAAACACATAAGATGTGTGCACATCCATTTTCTCGGCCCCTCGGCCCCTCCACCCTCTGTCACACTCTTATGTTCACACACCGTTCCTCTCTCTTCTCTGCACCTGCGCCAGCCTCTGCTCCTCACATGACTTGGGTTGCCGCTGTGGAATTTGGGAAATGTTTGAGCCGTCCCATGACCAGGTTTACACGGATGTATACATGTTTTATTTGTGACAGGAAACCTGACTGAATCTGTGGTTAGATTATCCTAACTCTGGGTGGCATTTTACTCTACATTGGTGTTTTTGAAAATGGAAAAGTCATCCTATTGAGTTTTCAATAGCTGCACATTGAGTTGGCTTTTGAACACACTGCAGTCAGCAGCCATTCAGCAGGCAAAGGTGCTTCAAAACAGATATTTATTAAAATTTAGAGTGTGTACTGTAACTGTGGGCCACATACCTGTATGTTTCTAGAACTGACTTGTTTGATTAATTTAATTCCACAGTTGTTCTTCTCATGAAGAATATTTTATGTAGTTCAGTATTTAGTGATATATGCAAAATGATGGACTGTAGTCTCAAACGCCATATACACAACACATTTCACTTAAAACACAAAGATTCTGTTGTGGTTTGTCCACTTGTTCTCACTCTACCAAAACAAAACTTCTGAATATGGCCAAGGAAGTGTTTTGGTTTTGTTGCTTCGTTGTGTGAAGTCCTCCTTGAAAATACAGTCTGAGGTTGGCCTGCCGACTACACACAGCGAGCAACAATCTCTGCTATTACTATGTGTTAATGCATGCAGTGTTAGCAGTTTTGGTGTTCATAGTGCCACTAGCGGCCTGGCAGATGTACTACAGTATTCTCATAAGATGAGAGTACTGTGACCTGTGTGAACGTGATCATGCCACCATACAGAATTTGTGTTTTTGCATTGTGTAAATGGCCCCTCAGAGTTTTCATGAGATGAGCAATAGATCAGTGGGGGTGGGGCTCAGGAGGTGTATGAGGTCAAGGAAAGAGGTCACTTAGACTGACACTGGAGTGGTCTCAGCTTGGCTCAGGGGTCGCGCGGGCCAGCGCTCGAGTTGAGAAAATGATGTTTCTCTGCTCATAAAAGACCTACGGAGAAGAAAGCCCCACCCCCACCTCTGCTGTTACCTCTGTGCCCCTTCTGGTTTTCAAAGTGTGGCCACATGAATGGACCTATTGTCCACAGCTGAAAAAAAGGACCAACAGAGTGGACAGTGGAGAACAGTTTCAACTCAATGTACACAGTTGTATAGATTTATTTAGATGTGGTCGCACATGAACTCTGTAAAACTTATTTATAAGTTCACTCCACTTCATTCTTTCTCTCTCTCTATTCTCTTGTGGAAATAGGTCAAACACAATCACAGCATCTCTGTCAATTACTTTCATAAGCCTCATAAATTGTGTTACGTCTTTAAAGTGGATTTACATCCAGCTGAAGGGAACCTGTGGTAAGTGAAATGAGCAGCTCAAATAGGTAGTGGCCACTTCTCAATATAGATTTTAATATGTTCCTGTATATTTATAAGACGATATGTATGTGTTCTTTACAAGATATGGACATATTAACATTGGTGAACCTTTTTTTCTTTCTTTTTTTTAATAAGAAATTTGAATAAATTAATTCATAACAGTTCACTAAGACGACCTGATCTAAATATGTGAATTTGTATTTGCAGAGCTAAAACATTCATAAACTTTATAATCCATTCAGCTATCTGCAGTAAAAAGAAACATGAAATAAGCACTGAACTTGATATTACACCTTCCCGTCCTCAGATTTTTCTGACAAAAACAACAGAAGTCATTCACCGTCTCCGAAGCATCTTCTTTCTCTAGCCATGCTGGTGTACACTGTGGTTTGTTGACAACTAGAATCAGTTTTGCTTTCTTTACGTCACATCCGTGGTTTCTCCGATTGGTTTACTCAGCGAGTGTTAGTTCCGCCCATGGTCCCGCCTTGAAATCCTGTTTAAACCCCGCAATCCCAGACTGACTTTGTTGTATGTAATACAATGAGAAAGCCGTCTGGCTGGCCAGGCTAGAAGAAGGTACAAACAAGCTACGTGATGGCATTCTTTGAATGCATATCATCAGTTCAAGTTGTGTATCCATTTTACCGCTATTCTCTGACCAAAAAGGATTGAAAAGAGAGATAAAAGATCCTGAGATACAGACTTCTATAAACACCTAGCTGCCATCTCATTATGTTTCTTCTTTTCTCCAAGATTATATTAGGACAAAGTCCTCATCCACAAACATCATCTCCTGCGCAGACTGGGTTAACTCAGGTTAACTCAACAAACCTAAGTCAATCAGAAAACAGTCACAGGAATTCACTGCCATATCTATCACAGTCTGTCTTCCATTTTAATATCTCTATATTTATTTTCTGGACCTGTAGCAATAGCTTAACTTAACACTGTGTTTGGTAAAAATAATAAACAGTCTACGTTTGACTTATTTTCCATACAATTTCTATGACTATCCATGAAGAGAAATCTATGTGGTCAATTTCCTAGGACACATGGGGACTCAGCTTTTCCTTCCATTTTACAGTCCTATTATTTGTGCTTGTTCAACACATTCTCTTTTTTGTGGCTACATCTAATGCCTGACCCCTTCAATACATTTTCACATCTGCAACTGCTTTTTTCTCTTTTTCTCCAGTGCTGCACCTGCCCAGTGGCATTTCATTTTGCCGCTCACACCATCCCCCCGTCTTTCTCTTTCTTTCTGTTTGCTGTGCCATTCTGCATTGCAGCTCGACTGTGACTCAGGGCACCATCAGATAGTGCTCTCACAATGCGTCATGCAGGAAGCCAAAGGTGCTTGTTTTTCTAAGATACTGCTCTGTGCAAAGGCTTGTTTAGGGAAAATCGAACTTGTGTTTTCGGATGTGGGTGGATGGATTTAGGCAAACTTTAGGGGGCATTTGCACGGGCATGTGCTAGATTAACATTGACAAAGCCCTGACAATGTTTACTCTACTCATGAAACCTACGTTCAAAAGGAGGCTGAATAAATGAGTTTTTGATTTGAACTGATATAAAACTCATACCATACTTTTCTTCAATTGTTACAATTGAGTTAAGCTGACATCTGAGGTGCTATATCGAAGTACTTTATCAATCAACAACAGTCTAAGCCTGTATTATTATTTAAAGGTGAATTGCTTAAGTGACAATTTGCAGGATGTTGCATCTGAACTGCAAACATACAGAGAGGGAGAGTAGCCAAAATCCAAACTAGTAACAGTATTATTACCATAAAAAAACAAAACAAAAAAACTAACTGTTAAGTTGAGTTGACTGAATATAATCCAGTAGCTGTAACAGTAACTACTCACCTTAGCAAACAGGACCGATACAATTAAATGGACAGTATTTGTATATGTATTTTCTTGTACTTGAGAAAAAAAAGGAATCATCTGTGGAAAAACAAAAACCCAAACAAACAAACAAACAACAGAAAAACCCTAAGATTTATTATCAAGGATTTGGATGATCTTTCTTAGAAGTTTTGTTTGATCTTTGTATAATTTGGCCTTGGTCATTACATGGCTTATGTCTGCGTGATCTGCAACACTCAAGAAATATGGAAAAATTATAAAAGTTTCAAGCTGTTGAAAATAGGGTGAATCATTTGCCGTTGACATTTGGAGAAGGTTTTCTAAATGCATAAAAAACATTAAACTTGGAACACAGGAATTTAAATCAGTGAAGTCCTTTATGCTGAAATTCATGAAAAAATTCTTATATTTTCTCAGTTTGTGTCTTGTGGCAGTCTTAAAAAGTCTTCAGAGATGTTCTGATCAGTGTGCGGCAGACTTGCTGGCGCAGTATTTGTGTTGAGTGAGGCTAAGTGCTTGACTCTCAGTGTAAGTATGGGCTGATAACCCTGAGTGACCTGGGTAATGAGAAGTGGAACAGAGGCTTTCCCTGCAACACCAACAGATAACGTCTCCATTTACAGCTGGTGGGATGCCTTTAGTGCTGAAGAGGAGGTATAGCATGAAGAGGATATATTCAGAAACATTTTTACTGAATTCTACTGAATTCTGAAAACACAGTTTCTGTGACCAAGAGCCTTCAAATGTTTAACACATACCACTTTTTAAGACAAATGACAGTGAGATTGATTGGTAAAACAGTGATCCTGTGGAAAAAGTTTGAATTGATGATTCAATCACTTGCGGTGACCCTGGAAGAATCAGTTTTCAAGGGACACAATTTATCAAACTAGCTTTAGCCCCGAATTGAATAGTGCCAAAACCCCAAGGGCCTGCTGACATTTTATAATGCTATATATGTACATAACACATCGATAATATAATAAAAAAATAGAGCATAAATATACAACAAATGGGGCACCTCGGTGGCTCATCTGGTAGTATCATATACTTGGGAAACCCAGGTTTGAGTCCTGCTCAGGTCATTTACCCAATGTTGTTCCCCTCTCTCTCACCCGGCACTGAAAAAAATGAGCAGTAACATTTACTTAGAAAACTTATGGTAACTTTTTCCTATTAAAAATACTAAGTAAATACTACTTGTGTTTGAGTAAGTAACATTCAAGAATATTTTTTAAGAATAAACATATACATAACATATTACTTACCAAAGTAATATGTTATGTATTAATTAATTTAATTTGGTATTTTTTTCCATGTAAACCTGCAGGTATACTTACAAACATTTTTCAAGCTGCTATTTACCAACTATTTCCAGTTATTTTTTACTTACTCTGTCCTTGTATTTATTAATTATAATATTTTGAATTACTATTATTTCATAATATGAATGCTTACTAATGTTTACTATAAACAAAACAAAAAAAAATCTGTGCTTTTCAACCATGAATTTATTATTCTTCAATACAACATTTGTACAATTTTTACTATTTGAACAGCACAACCTCAATGTTGTGACCAATGTGTGCTCTCATTCATTGTAGAGCAATAGTCTTTGCAGTTGGATGGATGAATACTTCAATCATCAATCCACAAACATAGTGCAAGTTATAAAGTGCAATCCCATAAAGTGCAAACAAGTACTCAGTGTCAGTTTGAGGCACAGTACGTTAGATTTGTAAGAAAGTTATGCAAAAGGAGGAAAAAGAAAACGTAAAGCATACTCATCACATCATAGAAAATGCTTTGAATCAACACAAATTAATCCACCTGTCTGCTATGCTCTGCTTTGTCTGAAAGATATGGTGGTTCAAACTGAGAAGTAACGTCTGCAAACCCTCTCACATCACCAGTTGAACACAGAAACATTAACTTGTTGTTCTTAAGTTGTTCTTTCTACACTACAAACTATAGAGTTTTCTTGAGTAAATGTTACATTGTCCAATAATGTAAAAAACTTAGAAAAGAGAATATGCATATTAACATACAAATACTGTGTAGCACACTGGAACTTCCAATCATTATTTACAGGACCAAAAATCCTTTTTTTCAGTGGCTTTCTGTCCTATCAAATAAAGGCAAAACCCCCCCCAAAAAACCATCAAAAACAAAACAACAACAAACAGGCTGTTGTACATGATGAAGTATGCCAGTATCCTGCTCTGATTTTAGACTCACCAGTTCCAGTGATACTTTTATATGACACTATCTCTGAGCTTCACAGACTAATAATAGCAGCCTCATGTGGTTTTATCTTATCTCAAAGGCCCGTTTGTTGAGTGATGTTATTTAGGCTAGCGCTTCTCAAGTCCTGGGTTAGCATAGAGCTAAGATTTTTAAAGAGCTAACAGATTAAGTGTTTCTAAAAATAAAGGCGACTCTGTTTGTCATTGAAGCTCTTCAAAAGAAAAGTTGGTGAGCAGACCTTGTGGCTGGCATTCTATTTCTGTTAAAATCTAAACCTAACCTATTTGCATTTTGCACTGTGAAATGGACATGGACACTTATTACATCAAGTGTGAAACAAATCCAAGAGAAAAACACAAATGGTCTTCTTACCATTTCAATAACAGTACAATAAACAAGTGTCTCTGAACAACTGTCTTCTGCTTTTGGTTTCTTTTTGACATTTACTTTAGGCTGTGTTACAGTCTAAAACATAGATTTTGAAACTGGGGTCCACGAGATACAGGTGGCAGTCCATGAAAAAATTGCTGTAAATAAATAATAAAGTTACACCAAATCATATAAAAAGTTTGAATTATGAATGAATTGGAACCACTACGCCAATAAAACAAACATCTAAGCCAGTAATGCTCACTTACATTAGGTCTACTACTGATGGCCTGATTCCAACAGGACTGTCATGCAAACTTTTGTCCCTCCCTCTCATATGAGTATCCCGAACACGCAGCTGAGGCCATGCAGATTTTGCTTCCCTTCCCTACCACATATCTCATAAACAACATTTTTCATCTTAGCTGCAATGAAGAATAAGTACAGGGCTAGTTTACAAGAGACAAAATGACCTTAGAGCATGTTTGTCCATTCTTCGAAGACTATAGGAACTGTTGCCAGAGTGTTTTTATTTTCCTTATGTGGCCTATCAAACAAAACTTGGATCAACTAGAATTCAAATGAGACAATGTACTGAGAAAATGTATTGTGTGGCTGAAAGTGTATGGCATAGCACAAAAATTAAAATTGTCTTTTCTGTTTCTGGCAGGTTCCGTGACGATAAGGGCTACATTCTGTACCCTCAGATCGGGGACCGGCTGGACCTAATCTGCCCTCCCTTGGACACGGCCAGGTCCACTCCGGAGTACGAGTTCTACAAGCTGTACCTGGTATCATCACGGGAACAGGCAGACCGCTGCGAGGTGATGGGACCGCCCAACATCGTCCTGACCTGTGATGAACCTACCCGTGAGCGCCGCTTCACCATCAAGTTCCAGGAGTTTTCCCCCAACCTCTGGGGTCACGAGTTCAAAAGCATGCATGATTACTACATTATTGGTGAGTCTTCTGCGGTCTCTGGACACCAACACTATGCTCATGTACACTCCAATTTTTTCTTATCCATTCAGTCATAACCCACAGCTCATGATCATAAGTGAGAGTAGCAACGCAGATCGAACATTAAATCGAGAACTTGCCTTGCAGCAGGTACATCGACTGCATTACTGCAGAAGCTGCACAGATCCACCTGTGAGTCTCGCATTCTGTCCTTCCCCTACTTGTGAACAAGAGCCTAAGATACTCACAATCACACCACTGTCGTTACCCACGTAAGAGTTGCTCCCAACTATGTAGCCCCAGACAACATAGCTTCTAGGATCATTCAGGCACTGAAACCCCTCCAAAACAATGAGGTGGTGGTTCAAGGAGGGGCCACCCTTGTACCCTCAAAATTCACAAATGTGTGAGATTTTTTTTGCAGTTGAGTCTTAGGCAAATGCTGTCCTTCTGTGAGATAAAGTGTGTTTGGGATGAGTCAGGCATGAGCGGGTACGATCACTGCCGATCGGTGGCAGTACATGCCTTTGTTAGTTTTATGTCCAACTTGATGCTACTTGAAGTCAACTTGCTCTATGTGGTGATATCAAGGCTCGAGCTGGGTGGCTGCAGGTGCTGTCCACCCACTGTACTCACCTGCACAGACTACAAGGTCTGAGTGTATGATGGGAAATGATGTCTTGACAGTTGATTGGACCTGAGCGTTGTACTGACACTTAACTGCCTCCATTTCTTCCACACCTTATTCATTTTAATCTTTTCTAGAGAAATGCTACAAGCTGCTGAAAACTGGTTAGGCTGTTATCAAATATGGGAAAAATATGGGGAACAGAATATTAAAATCAACTTGGAATAATGTATAATCATCTATATTTACATTCATTTCATAACCTACTAAACAATTAAAGGAATATAATCTCAGCTGTGTCATAAATAATTCAGTCAGTGGTATGTTGAACGCTGGTTTTGAAACAGAAGTGCGTTCATAAAATAAAGTTTTATTAAGCAAATACTCTCAACACACGAAAGTTCTGTTCTTTGGATGTATGCCTGCCAAACCACACTGTTGTCGACTCATGAACTGTCCGTCTATGCTGCAGCCATTTTTCCCCGACCACTGCTTGCATACGCCAGCTCTGTCCGCAATCAAGGCAAAGAGCAGTTATTAGGAATAATGCTGACAAAGACTGAATTACATTGTTGGAATAATTGTCTGAGGGTGTTATACATTAGCATTTTGGATGTTGTTGGTTGAAATGTCTTGAATTTAACTATCCCAATTTTTTTTTCCAAAATTTGGGAATGATTCTCAACCCCAGGAGACATTTCTTTTAATGCTATAGGGTCAGAAGCCTATGGTGGGACCATTTGAACTGTAGGCTGTGCTCCTGGTGGGCTTTGACATACAGTGCGTGGGCCGAGTTGAGGCCATTGTGATTACATGGTTTTGATTGTGCTGAGTCTTTGTTTAGCACTGCTGGTTGGGTGGGAGGGTTTACACTAATGAGGTTTGAGGCTTTTGTGTGTTGGGCACAGTGTGGCAGTAAAATGACCAGCTTGAAGTTTGGATCAAATCTATACCTAACAAACTAATATTTTCTCCTCTTTTAATGATTTTACCCAAAAGATATTAAGATTCCTATATGTGCTCAAATCCAAATTTACAAGAAAGTCTTTTATGGCTCTGGTACTGAAATAACATCTGGGAGGCTTTACATAAACATGAAGGCCTATTCTTGGTTGCTACAAATCCACCCAAAACTTTCTCTTCTTTATATTCTGTTTATTCTAAACATCAACCATCTTGATTTTTTTTTTTATTCTCAACTGAGAAAGTACATAAATTAAATGTAGTGCTTACTAATACAGACTTCTTTAACATCTTTAACTTTAATTCATAGAAATGGGAGCAAAATCCGAGCTGAACTCAAGCTGTTTTCAATTGAAAGTTGGATTTCACACAAATGTCAAACTAAACAGAATAAGAAGAGATGTTGCCTTTAACCCCTTCAAACCTTTTCTTCTCCTGTGTTGTTTAGTGTTGTATGTTTTGTATTGGAAGTGCTCTGTGTGTGTGTTTCTTTCCTGCTCTGCTGCTGCTGTTGTGGCCCGGGGCCTGTTTATTGTTCGTTCTCCGCAAACAGCCAGACCCAGTTTGTTCTGGTTTACTGCAGAGGTTTGTATGGAGTTTGACCTAGTCTCGATGAGGTCATGAAGGCAGGCTCGGCCAAGTTTTTGTATCGGACGGAACAATCTGCAAGTTAAGTTCATGCCAAACAAAACCTGAGGGCTGTTTTGTTTAAATACAGCCGACAGTGTTGAAGTCTACATGCATGAAGACTCTCTCACGCCCACCAGTTTCCAACACAAAACACCTTAAGAGTGAACAGACGAGACAAAGGCAGATCATATGATTCCTGAAGCTCTCCTCCTACACTCAGGTGCACAATGCTCTAGTTGCATCTTTTAAATAAAGCTATTCATAAATGCATCCAAAATCACGGCCCAGCCAAAGTCCAGTTTTTTTTCTCATTCTTGGATTGTGAAACGTGAATTGAGAGCATATTTGGCCAATATCTGAGTAGACAAGTAAGCACACAAGTCTGCACACACGTTTGTGCAGGATCAATGAGAAGGGAATTTTGGACTGATAAGAAAAGGAGGTAAATGACTACCGCTTGCTTGCATCTGACAGCTGATGTGGTGACGGACACATGCTGAACACTGGCACTGATCAGAGGCTACTAGCTGCTGGACACACAGTACACACTCCAACAGTGAAGGTCATTATTTAGTTTACTGTTTAGTTTAGGCTTTATCGCACAATAGAGCGTGTAGAAATTGGCGAACACACTGGACACTAGCAGAGTTGTGTTTACACAAAATACACACAAAAAAGACGTTTCAAGACATTTTTTTCCTACCAAACTTGCAGCTTGGATAGTCTCCACTTGCAAACAAATGATGTCTGTGAATATGGCACTGCGCAGAGAGTCTGTTGAGGGATACTGGATAAAAGTTACGTAGTGCCACTTTACATCACAAATTAACTCTAAGTCTACACAAACTTGTTTGAAAAACACACACCCACCCACACACCCACCCACGCACACACACAAATCCTCAACTAATACAACAAAAAGATTTAAAATTCAAAGCAAATTTCAAGAGGTCCAAAAATTTGTATTACTTATGTATATATATTAAATAATATTGAAAATCTGCTAATTAAAAGAAATTGTGACACATTATTGAAAATGTGAAAATATTTTTCTGAATAAGCTCCAAATCTTTAACATTTCCAAAAGCAGTGACCTCTGTTTCGACAGGAAGACAGTCAAGACAAAGCAGCTTAAGGATCATTTCTATTTTGTTTGAGCATGTGACAAAATCCACCAAGTAATTTTAAAATCCTAGGTTTCCTTTGTTTTTGCAGCCTGTAACATATTACAACTCCTGCTGTTGGGTAATCACATCACTTGGCTTCCATTAAATCTAATTCTTTGCTTCCCATTCCTGCAGTGAGTGCTAAAATTGATTAGTTATAGTCATTGATTGATGTTTTCATATATCACAGGAGGTCAGAGTTTATGTAAACCCATTTCTCTTCCACATATTCTGTCCCTGTGTTTTGTCTGTGCTTCATTTAAACCACTCTTTGAAAACAGCAGCAAGTGTGTGGTCAAGACCATGTGCATATTCTTGATGAGCACAGCAGGAGAAAGTGTCTTTATGCTGTGGAAAATGCACCCAGATACAGAAGAGGGGTTGTCAGTGTTGTGTCAGAATGAGTGGATTTTTAAGGGCGAGTTCACTTTTATTTTGATACATTTGACATGTTTACCCATTGATATTTTTTTGTGTGTAGGCCTAAGTCTATCTGTAGCTTAACATCAACCTGTCCAGGGACTGCAGGTGGAAATGAGCAATTCTAAAATAAAATAATAAATAAATAATTCAAACAACATTCAAAATAAATACATTCAAATTCAGATTTTACTGAATAAAATTGCAATTTCCAGGTTGTTGTTGTGGTAAATCCACAGAGCACTATGTTCTTTTTTTAAATTTTAATTAAAAATGTTACATTATAGCGATTGCTTACTTTATAAATGAGGACGTCTTTGAACATGTGAAGGGTGTAGCTGAAGACAGAACAACTATGGTTCTTGGAGCGCATTTAAAAAACCAACTGCCAACCAAAACTTGATTTGGGGAAAAGAAAATAATCCTCTGAACCTTTCAAAAAATCAAGATACCGAGCATCACCGTATTAACTCTTATTTTAGTGAGAGTCAGTGTCTCTGGGACAGGGCTAAACAGGTTTTTTGACAGTGATGGCATAAGCCAAGAAGGCAGGCCGGCTCCTCACCTTCCTTTACAGCAGGGAGGTCCAAACTATGGCCCGGGGGCCAAATGCGGCCCGCAGAGCAATTTTTTTGGCCCTCAGGCTCAAATTTTCATTTTTCTGCATGTGACTCTATATCCAACTAAAAGAAAGCATTAATTGTGTAACAAGATATAATTCCACTTTTCCCTGTAGTTATAATATAGAGGGACACTAAAAAAACTGCTAGAATAAGTGTCCAGAAAATAGATACAACCGAAGGAGACTTTGGTGAAGCCAAATCGGTCACCTCAGCGAGTGGCCCTCGGTATTCATTTTTGATCATTATGTGGCCCTTAGTGAAAAAAGTTTGGACACCCCTGCTTTACAGGCTACAGTGTAGCAACGTTAGCTTGCTAAAATGTTGAAGCTTATTGCTTAAAGCTTATTTCAGTCAAGCAGCATGCCGCTACACTGTTATTTTCTTCATCTTACTGTACTATATAATACTGTACTGTGATTAATTTCACTAAACATGGAATAAAAGATGGGATGTTTGACAACCATTATATGATTTGAAATGGCTACATACATTTCCCTGGACTCAGAAGGAACTGTGTTGTTCATTGAAAAAGGGGGTTTGAATGTCTCCTTTAATATTAAATATGGCATATAGAGTTTTTACTGATTCTTGAACAAACTACAAACAGAATGAGAGCAGTCTGTCCATATAATATTTTTTGTGGATTAGTTGGATCGAATTTCACTAAGAACTTTCACACTTGCCTTATTAGTAGTTGAAACAAGATGGTATAACAAAAGCCTCCAACATTGTGAATTAGACAATTTAACTCAATGCTGGGAGTAATGTCATGAAAGAGAATCATTTATTAATTTTCTGTATTAGCAACCCTGAAATGGTAGAGCTTCTGACCAATGTCATAAACAGGACATTAAACACAATGTTTATAACTGCAGTGTGATCACTAACAGATTCAATAGATCCTGGTGCAGACTTACAGATGTGAAGATATATAAAAAATTAGGGCTGGTTAAATTAGCGCGTTAACTTTTTGCGTTATTTTTTTGGGTTCAGTACGTTAAAAAAAAAAAAATGCAATTGTTAATTTGACTTAACAAACCCTCCACACCGCTGCACCTCATTTCCATTTCCTGTGGTTAACGTGACTGCACACTCAAGCTCCCAATGGAAAACAAAGACACGCTGCTAAATGGACAATTCTGCTTTAAGAGATTACCCGATGGTTCCTTGGAAAAGAGTAAAGTAATATGTGTGATTTGCAAAGCAGATTTAAATATTCTGTTAAGCAAGGGCATAACTTTGATGTGTAGATTGGTAGGACATCACAGGCTGTGGTTTTACTCACAAAGCAGAGAACAGATTATGACTACAGTTCTGTGTTTATGTACTGTTACAGATTTATAAATCGGTCGTTCCACCAGTGCTATCAGTGTTTTTGATGGACACTCACAAGATAATAGGCCTATAGATGACAGAATCATTGGAAAGAAAACGACCCTGCCTCTCCAGCCGTCTCTCTCCAGTTTGAACAACTGTGACCTCCTCTTTCCCTCTTTGTGCTTCAACCAAAAGATCAAAACCAATCAGATATTAATGTAAGCAAATGTTCTGAAAGACAATTTACACTAACAACCAAGATATATGATTTGTTTTTTAAGGTGTGTTTTTTTTTTTTTTTGGAACCTCATGATTCATTTTGAAAATAGGTCATTTAGGCCCATTTTTGCCCTGAACCATGCTCTTTTATTTGATATATATATATATATATATATATATATATATATATATATATATATATATATATATATATATATATATATATATATATCCATCTGGGACAGCGGGCTTGTTGCATGCAAACACACATAAACAAGTGTAGTTAACTATATTAAAATATAATAATTCATCTTTCACTCACTTATTGGATAAAAATAGTTGTCTGTGGTTTGAGAATACATTTGATTTAAATGTCACAGTAATATTTTAAAAACAGGTTTTTACCGTCCCAACCCATTTCATATGCCCCTGTTTTTTTTTGAGGACACTTTAGCCACTTTCAGATATTGGTAGGGGCATGTCCCTAGGATCCCTACTCCAAATTACGCCTCTGTGTTCACCACAAATTGACATTTCAAATAGTCAAAGTTCTGAACCACAAAGTGAATGTATTGGTAATGCACACTAAGTTCCTGTATTTTATAAAGGTTTCTCATGGAAGTTATTTTTAAGTTATTTGTCAAATAAGTTTTGCATTCATAGACCGGGCTGTCATAGTGACATAGTTTTGTAGTCTGAACGAACTAATTTATACTTTTCTATGTAAAACTTATTACTATTCACATGCTGTACAAAAGTTAAAGTATGGCAAAGTTAAATGATTAGTTAAATGAAATAAAGTTAATTACTAGATTCAGTTTTTTTTTATTAAACGCGATTAATCACGATTAATTACAGCTAGATTTGCAATTACTTTGTAATTTTTTTTAATTGATTCACATCCCTAATAAAAAAACTAACCCTAAAACAAAACAGATTTAGGGAAAAGGGACTGTAAATCTTAAACCCAGGTTGTCACTTGGCTCCTCTTCTAAACAAAAGAATACTTGGGCTTTTAGCAGTCAATCCAAGGTGTTACTTTGGAGATTGAGTAAGTTTGAAAGATGCAAAGAGGCTGACTCACAACAAGGTGGAGCATGTGTGAAGAAATGGCGGAAGTTTATAAAGAGGGTGACGAGTGAGAAAAAGGGATTATACAAGGGCCAAGAAAAGTTTAGGAACTCAACTGAGCGCATTTGTTTGTGAAGGGATAGGAAGATCTCATCTGCTCGCTGACAATGATACAACTAGTCAGGAGACTAGAGCACACACACAAACGAGCTGTGAATGACTGCACCCTCTCAGTTAACTTACATATAACCCTAAACAGATCCCTGTCACCGCACACACCTAAGTAAGCGTTCCTCCGTAACATATGCGCGCTCACATCGCTGTACTTGGGGGCATTGGCATTAATGTATGCACTTGCACACACATCGGCAACGAGCAGCCCTGTGGTTCTTAGCACATGAAACAGGCTGGAAATAGATCACACACAGTTTGGTCTCTGTGAACGGTCAGCCGTCGTGGAATTACAGTGTGCGACAGATGGTGTATGTGTTGCAGGTACAGTGCCAACATGTTCTTATTTCAAAACTCCCCTCAGAATGCCTGCACACCTTAACAACATAGGAACTAACACTGCGTCCTGTTGCAAGTTTCCATCCAAGTTTTGAGAAAGTTTAACACATTTTTGTGTCCATTTGGGGATGATGTGTGTGCTGTGTCATTGTTGGCCTGCACAGTGACTTAGGACAGCATTGCTGGTGTCGTCAATAATGCAGAGGCACTTATTGTTTTATTTATCAGGGTTAAGCTGAAGTAAATGACACAGAATCCTGAGAGGGGAGGGGTCAAGTGGGCGAAAACACTGTTGGACAAATGAAGTGCAAGTGTGGGACTGACATGCTGTGAAACAATGAGGGAAATAGAGGATAAAGAAGACAATGGAGCAGCCACACTGCAGCCTAAATGAGCCACACTGTTGTGTTCTCTTATGTGCATGAGAACAAAGCTGTGCATGTTTGTGTGGCACACAAAGTTTATTTGCAGGGAGGAATGATGGAAAGCTGCTGTGACTGTGGGACAGCGAGAAATCCATATCTGCTGAATATTTGATCATGTCTTCTGATTTGAGCGTCCCGCCGGGCTATAAAGCAATCCGAGACACAGAGTGGCTGTGGGAAGGAGGCAGCCCTGTGGTGACCACAGCAAGGGGCGCACAGCAAGGTTGTACTGTCGTGTTAAAGCACAATGACCTGTCTGCTTCTCAGTTGAAGGAAAACAATGTTATTATAATCATAATCATGTCTGTAGCTGGATGTATGGCTTTGCAACTCATTGTGCCTTTAAAGTATATTCCATCACTATGTGTTTAGGTTAGGTGTAGACACCAATCGATCGGTTCAGGATATGGGCAAATGCTGTTGAAATGGTTTAGACATGTATGTATTTATAATGTAAACATTTTTACTGTATTGTTATCCAAACCCAAAAAAGTTTAATCTGACCTCTAATATCTTTGTACTATTGAAAAAGTACACTAGGGAATGACTTTAAAGTCTAAATCACACTGAGTGATGTCATTTTTAGTGGCTGATATATTGTTTAACTCTGCTATGTGCAGTCATTTTCACAAGAAACAAAATTGTCTCTGTGTTTTCATTGTACCTCTGTTGGTGGTGCAGGCCATGTCAAGTGTTTTGCCTGAAACCACTACTGCCCTTGTCTTTGGGTTTGTTCTGGGTCCACACATTGATCTGACCTGTTCCTCCTCAAACACCTTGTACTTGCTCATGCACACATTTCCTTGTTTTTGCTCCCTTCAGAATGTGAGTGAAATTCTGCCACACATTATTCAACCTCACTTCAAGTGTTAAGCTTTTATATCTCCACAGTCCTCGAAGGGGACGCCCTCAGAGTTAGCTTTAAGCCAGCCCTTGACAACTCTTTTAAGGTGGACCTGTTTTTTCCGCCTGCAACACATTTTTCACACTCCACCAAATATCGAATTCTTGAGGCGAAAGAGCCTCAGTTAAACTCTTTGGTGTAAAAATAGTCTAAAAATAGTGCAAAGTAGGAAATGGAATATATCGGCCAGTAGGGATTTGATGCAATAGATATGGATCTGCATTTTTCGTAGGTATAAGAGCAAACAGATCTAAAATAATCTTGCTGTGTTTCCATTGAGTGGCATGGTAGGGTCAGGTCTGTATGGCACGGATCGGTACCGAGGCCTACTTTTCCTCAGTGTTGTGGGCAGGACAGGAGCGGCACACAAGCACCACACAAGCAAAATCCTTGTATGTAGTAAATTACGCAAGCATTTTGGTACAACTCAGTACTGGAATTTTTTTGAGTTGTAAGTACAGTGGCGGGGAAAGCTCCAAGCATGCAAATACACATTAGTAAAAGCAGCAGTATAGTATTGTGTATCTTGATTTGCAGTACGCATGTTGTGAAGTGAAGGTTTTATGAGTTTGCAGTGCGATGTTGCATTTGTGAATTGCAGCGTGTGTACTGTGAAACTGTACCACCATACATAAGATACCAACTCCATCTAAAACTGGAAACAGCTTTGGCTAATAAATGCTAGCTTTATTTATTAGAAAAAAATACAGCATTTCTCATTCTTCTTGGAAATTGGGTGTTTATGACAAGAGTGAGATAAACTTAATTTAAGAAACAATGCTGTTTAATTTTTCCTGTTGGATTGAGCAGTCTCTGTTGAAGCCACAGCCAAAAGGAGGTCACATTGGTGCAGTGTGCTTATTTTGGATGCTTTGCACCACTTTTTTAAAAAACTTTTTGAATTTTTGAAAACACCTTCTAAAATGTGTTGTAGCGACCTAACCTGTACCCAACCTGAGGTATGGTGTGTGCCTATACATATGTTTCAAATGAGGCACTCTTGGTGAAATATAACAGTGGAGTGTAAACTAATGTAGAGTAAACCTAGAAAAAGTGAGGGTATGTTTAAGCAAGAAAAGATGAAAAAAAGATGTGTGCTCAGTGTGAGTAACAGAAAGTGACAGATCGCCCCGCCGATTTAGGTCAGCAATCAGAGCAGGGCTACTGTCTGCAAGCCTGGGTTGGTGCAGTCATGTTTGTGTGTCGTTTATCTGGAGTGATTGCGTGGTTGTGTGCGAACAGTCTTTGCTGCCTAAAGGTCACCCAAGAAGAATCCCTCTCTAATTGGATTGCGCTTGGTTAACACTGTATGATGTGTTTAACCTCCCCAGCACTGTCTGCCTGCCGCAAAACTTTCCCTGGCACACAAAGGTGCCATTGTGTAAAACGTCTGCTCCTGAACCTTTATGTGCAAGGATGTGTCTCGCAGCAATCAAACATGGAGGGGCGACCTAAAAAAAACACCTCAGTGCTGACCTCTGCCATCAGCAGAATGAATTATCTTGCTAATATAGCTTTGATTTAGCACCCAGGTTCACGCAAATATGACCCTGATCAACATAATGAACACACTGACACAGGCAGATGCCCACACACACTTTTACAACATTCACAAACCATCTGTCCACCTCATTGTATAACATTTTGCTATTTCCTTTGTTTCATTTGAAATTTTTGCTCAGACTATCTTTAGAAATGTGAGGAGTGGGACAGTTGGTTCCAGTGCCTCTTTCCTACACATATCTTTTGTGCATTCATAGCCATGACTCTGATCCAACCTACATTACTTTAAAACATTCTATCTTGTGCTTACCCATTAGTAAAATGATCTAAACAGAATAAATCCTTGCTGAAGTTGCTACAACCACAGCACCATCTAAACAGAGATCCCATAGCGTTCCATAATGATGATGATTAGTCCAGAACTAGTCTGCTAATGAATCTTTTTAAAGAGAGATACACATAAACAAACATAATGATGCTCTTTGTAGAGATTTCTTTCTGTTGGGGATCAATTAGGACTACTTAAACACTGCTTTAAAAGGTTTTGGCGCTGATTGTTTGTTGCCATGTGCTTGAGCCTACAGTCCTCTTACTTGGATTGCATAGTCAATAATGTGTTCCACTGTCTCATCCTTTCATCAGCCTGTCCTCAGCCAAGCTCCATTACTTCTGGCCTCTCTGTTATCTACTAGCACATTTTTGAAACTTTTCCTTTTCCTTTCCTCAGCTGCCTGCTCCAGTGTAGTCGCCCTTTCATATGGCAAACATCACACTTTGTTCTGTGACTTAATTCTCTACTTCGTGTGTACCATCTTTCATGGTATGTGTTTGTTTGCACTTGTTTTTTTTTTTTGTTTTTTTTTACTAAATTTGACCTTTATTGGACCAGGATTGTCTCAGCGAGATCAATGGCCCCTGACAGGACCTACTGTCCAGAGCAGGCTCAGGGAGAACATGTAAACTTCACACAGTAAAACGTGGAAAAGCTTCAGTTTTAGCAGTACTATAACGTTTTAATTTATAAATTCAGGGCTCAGGTTTTGCATGAAGTGCCTCAGAAATGTGGGCTATGATCCCACTCCTGACTCAGCTGAGTGTAAACAAATGCTTCAGGCTCATA
Organism: Rhyacichthys aspro; assembly: GCA_036850595.1. Lineage (NCBI taxonomy): Eukaryota > Metazoa > Chordata > Actinopteri > Gobiiformes > Rhyacichthyidae > Rhyacichthys > Rhyacichthys aspro. Next base: position 16,009,480 of record CM072165.1, on the reverse strand, counting down.
ATGGTCCAAAAATACTAGTTCAGGCTCAGGGCCAATCACCAGCCGCTGGTACTTCAGAAGAACATTCAAGTCAAGCTGAACGCATGTATTTATAAATATTCTGTATGTTTTCTGTAGTTGACTTTCTCCTTTATTGGCTTTTATTTACTTGGTTCATTTTAATTTGTTTTTAGATGATTTGTTGTCTTCTTGAGCATTTTCAAAGAAATTAAGATTCCTATGGTAAAACCATCCAATGAGGACTTTCTCAGAGAGGTTTTAAAGTAGTCCCACTAGTAGTCATATTAATGCGCTCTTGTGTTCCCTGTGGGAGAGCTTATGGTCCATATTAGAGCCTCACATCTGTGCTCATTACATATTGATGAAGTGACGAGGATGGGAGGGGTTGGATAATTAAATAGCACCATTTTTTAGTGTTCTGGCTTGGTCTTGTTTCTCCACTGGAGACCACCTCGAGTGTTGGGGGAAGGTGGAGTTACTTTTTGCTAATACCTCTTTGTCAAAGGCTCCATCTTTAGATCCAATGCCCAACCGCACACCCAGCCCCCTCTAACCACCGCTTTAATATATGCAATTAAGAAGCTAATTAGAGTAATTAATTCAGCTAGGGCCGAGGCCTGGCCGAGCCCCTATTCACAGCTTTGGAACAGCTCTAATCCTCCTACTTTGCACGCACAACCCACACAAAGACGAAGGCACAGTGAGACACGGCTGTGCCCTCATTATGAGTGGGGGTCTTTGTCGGATGTGTGCATGCGCGGCGAGAAGTCGGGAGATAAAGAAAGGCGTGTAAATAAAGACAGAAAAAGTGAGCTGTTCTATTTGGCATAATGAGGTAAAACACTGAACTAAGTGACTGGCACCTTCAGAGTTGCTGGTGGCTGTTCTCTCGCTGGAGTGGCCAGAGAAGACAGCTCCTCCACTCAGGCACATTTCTCTTGAAGCTTGGTCTGTGAAGAGCTGTAATGCAGAATGCAGTGTTTCTTTTATCAAACTGTTTTTATGCCTGTATTTGTTTTCCTTTTCTTATTGTCGAAGTGCTTTTAACCATGGGCCAATTATGCACTGGTCTGGAAATATTTGTGGTGTGGGACTTTGAAGACCTTTTATGGAAAAAAAAGATCAAACTCACTAGTACAAAGAGAAAAAATATTATTATTCAAAAAACATAGGTGACCTTTAAGCTCTATTTTAATCTGCAAACCAAGTTATTTAGTAATTTATAGCTGCATAAGGCTCTCAGAACACATTTTGGTTGGTTGAACAAAGCCAGAGATGTTAGACCCAGGTTTGTTTTTTTATATCTGCAGCATGATTAGAAAATGTGTGACAAATCGCAGTAGAGAGGACACATTTACGGCATGCCTTTAAAAGGATAAGGGGCAAAGTAATCAAAGTTACAAGAAAAAAGTCTGTAACCATGACACCAAAATCTGTCACAATCTATTGAGAGCTGACAATTTATGAGGTGCTAAAGTATGCAGCAGAATATGTGCTACATGTATTTATAAGCAAGTATTCAGAAGCAATGTTTTTGGACTCATGAAATTTTGTCTCTGTGAGTGCTAGTGGATATAGGCACAGTGGGCCAGTGGGAGCATGTGTTAAGTGGCACATTTAAAATATGAATTAGACTGACCACTTTCTTCCATCACACTTGACTCTGTTAAAAGTGTTATGTAGGTGGGAAACTTTTATTCAGCCTGGAATTGCACTTATAGTGTAAAATTCAATCAAGAAATCCTGATTTTAAAAATCTCTGAACCATTTCAATAATTATCTCTTCTTCTAACCAATGCACAGGACCGTCTTTACAAACCAACAGGCCCAGGTTCTGGAGACCCCTGACATGTGTTACACAGTAAAAATATTGTTAGACTTATCTATTTTTGTTTGAAACACAAAATGCATGTGTTTCTCTCAAGAAAGACAAGAGTGACTTTTATAGCTCTGAGACAGAGAGTAATTTTACACGCATCTTAACACATGAGCACATCACTTAAGTCTTAACACCAAGGAAAGTCTAATCACTTGATTCAACTTTTTGTTACAGTAAAAAAAAAAAAAAAAAAGCAAAAGAACAAACTTCTCTTTTCTCGATCTCCTGCACAAGGCCTGGAGCAAGGATTAAAAAAATGACAGTCACAGCACATAATACAAATGTAAACAATACAGATATCATTCAGGATACAGATCTACCATTACAGCAGCCACTCACAGCACATCCTTTTATATGTAGATTCAAAAGCCGCACAGGTAGCAGCAACGATAAGTAAAGAAACACTATCAAGAGTCAAGTCATTGCTAAATGTTACAATGCCATGTTCCTTTTTAAATATACGTTCAGAAACCTTTTTTGTGCTTTTGTTCTTTTGAGTTAAAAACAGTCACCAAATAAGCATGTTAACAGCGCCAATTAAAGGAAATTCACCATTACCTCCATAAATTTGTGACAAGGCCAGGTTAATGCACATTTATGTAAATCAAATTCAGCATCTTTATCACTTAGCTTAATTGCTTACTTCAGGCTTTGCATCACACACAAACTAGGTTATAAACAACACATAACTCTTTAAAAACTCTGTAACTTTTAATGTTTTTGATCAAACTTAATTGGACATATGATCTATATAAAATTCTGTTATGGAATAACAAACCTTGAAAAATGTCCTATTGTTCATTTTACATGGTTTAATAATCATCAAGGCGAGTGCTAGTGATACCTGTGTCATGTTAGCATCCTATTCTCATCCCCTCTTTCTCTTCTGAAAGACTGTGATATTTTTAATCAAATGTTTATGTTATATAAATATATATATATATATATATATATATATATATATATATATATATATATATATATATATATATATATATATATATATATATATATATATATATATATATATATATATATATATAAATACTATATATATATATATATATATATAAATACTATATAATAAAAAGTTAGCCCTATTGCTATGTGGGCATAATATGTCAAATTATACCTGTATGATCACATTAAGGATCATTCTAAACCTGACTTTGTTTGAATGTTTAACTGCACCAAGCCAAGACACAGCTGTGTAGGTCCTGCTAATGGAAGCATCGGGCCCAGTGCTCCAGTGTGCCCACGCCTGCTTTACACATCTTTGAACCATGACAGCCATACATGAACACAACTACTGTGAGTTTGAATGTGCATATACATCTTGACATGTTTCACTAATCTGTAACAGTCCAGCCTTTTTGCCATTCTTCCAGTTTCCAAAAGCAAAGACACGCTTGCATAGAGAACATGGGAGGCAGCCAGCTGAAATAATGCATCTTGACATGTGTGCTGCGTACCGCTCGAGGGAGAGCGCGGGAGAGTGGAAGCAAGAAGGGTGAGATATGAAGGGTACAGTGATGGACAGCACAAAGCATAGGGCAATTGTATATTGTTGTATTGGACGTGCGTGTTCATTTGATGCTTGTGCACAGTCAACAAACTGAGAGCGATGACAGTTGTGTTTGTTTAGCTCTCTCTGATTAAAAACAGCCTGTGTGTTTAGCTGCACACCGGCCTATCTATTTTTATGTCTTGTGTGTTCAGTTCTGAAGTATATGTTTATATGCCAGTCTTGAATCTTATTTAGAGTTTGATGACTGAGTGCTCTGGGCTCCTCCCTAGATTTATGTTTTAGTGTTTAATCTGTTTGCTGCAGCGACAGTAGTGACTGTTAGAACCTGTATGTGCTCATTAGTATGACACAAGTCTCGGGGTTGTCCTTGGGTCTATTTACATTCACATTTGTTTGATTTCATTCAAAATGTTGGACGGTTCAATTATATGTGTCTGGCTCCTTTTGTCACCTTCAACCTTCAACGAGGAGACACACATACCAATGTCTGTCCTCTGTTAGATGTCCCAGTGATTATTGGACCTTAGCTGTGCCCCGTCTGTGAAACTATCCCAACCCATGGAAAGCCCTTTGAGGCAAACACTGTTGTGATATTAGACTATAGAAATAAAACTGAATTAAATATGTTGAAGATAAAAAAAAAGGTTTGATATGTGAACAAAATACTTACAGAAACTGGAAACACTGGGAAATTGAAAATTCCATTTGGTAAAAAGTAGATATATCAATAATATCTGTGATATTAACATACACATAAATATCATGCCAATATTCATTCATTCATCTTCTACCGCTTGATCCCATTGGGACTCGTGGGTGGCTGGAGCCTACCCCGACAGCATTAGGCCTGAGGCAGGGTACACCCTGGACAATGACCAGTTGGTTGCAGGGCTGACATTTAGAAACAGACACTGACAAACAACCATTACCTCTCTAATTCATCCACTAGGGGCACTTTAGACTCATCAATTCACCTATATGTGCATGTCTTTGGGTTGAGGGACGACGCCAAAGAACCCAGAAAGACCCCACGGTAACATGAGGAGGACATGCTGACTCCTCACAGAAAGATCGAGTGTCGGCTGGCCCAGAACCCACAATCTTCTTGGTTTGAAACAGGAGTGCAAAGAACTCTAACGGTCATGAAGGTGAACCATTAAGAAAACATGCAGAAAAGTGTGATCAGGCTCATGTGCTTTTCACGTCAGCAGAATATATAATATAGTTTCTTGCATTAGTTCTGTCCCGACAAGTTCCAGTATTTTTATTTCTGAATATAATCTGTGTTTTTTTCAGTTATTGCTGACACGTGCCCTGACCTGATCCTGCTGGCTGTGTAAAACATAAGGAGAAAGTCCTAGCTTCAACATTATATTCTTTAGATACAGCTAAAGACTTTTTAGTGTCAGTTAACATAAACCAGACTGAATAATGTTAACTGTATTATTTGTGCTTGAAATGCTAGTCTTCAAAGAAGCTATAAAATTGCCATAAACGCATGATTATTGGTCCAGTTCCTCCAGGTTCACTGCAGTCTTAACACCGCTTAGATCTATATAAAGCACTGACCTCCACTAAATCACCAGGTCCATCTTGAATAAACAGATCTACTTTCAGAGTAAAGACCTGAATGAGCTAATGTGTTCAAGATTTGGCTTGAAACTGAGAGCATATTTTATTGCATTATTATCCCTAATTGCACTGGCCCACCCAAATGTTGTTAGCTTCTGCTTATTGCTGTATTTGCCTTTAGATCAATGCCTAACATTTTCCAGGCTCTAAGTAAGCTCAATTTTCATAAAGCAGTGGACGCCAAACTAGGACAGTAGCCAACAGTGTTAGCAGCTTTAATGATGTAGCATGTGCATTAACTGCATTTCAGATGCTTCCTTAATGGCAAATCCAATAGTTTTAAAGGTCTTTTGTTTAAGTTTTCTCTGGGTGGGACTTTAACACTTTGTCCCTATCAACTCCACGTACCACAAGCTGCACTCATTAAAATGTTTAATTGTATTTATTTCTATGGAAATGTCCACCCACATATGCATCATTCAGCTCTCAAAAACACACATGGTACTTTTCGTCCTTCTCCAAGCTGCAGCAGAGATCATTAAAAGCCTTAATTAGACTGACAGTTGTATGTAATTACAGTCTTTAAGATGTGCAGCTCATCTCTCGTCATGCACTGCCCACTCCTTCACTACCTCTGTGGAAAGTCATTGTCAGAAAGGATGAAAAACATATCTTACTTGTATTTATTCAAATACAGACGTAACCTTATATAAGTTCTAAATTATTGATTGATTTGGTCTCATCCAAGTTGTTTTTCTTTACCATTTCCAGCAACTCCCTTCTTTCGACCATACTATCTTCCATTCATCAGATGCTCATTTCTTCCTTCTTATCCTCTTCCCTCTTTCTTTCCTCGCGTCCGATTACTCCCTTCAGACCATTGACCCACTTCCCTCTTTGTTTCTGAGCTTCCTAGACGTTTGCCCTTCACTCAAGCAACTTTCCATCTTCCTCTACTTTTCCAGTTCCCACCAAAAATGCATCTAACCTACATAGGCAACCTCAAACTCAGAATAGGCCTCGTGTCCTTCATTGGCAATTTATGTCAGCTACAAAAAAGGGGCCGTTATATCAAAATGAAAACAATGTAGTTCTGGAAGAAGGAAGAAATCTCCAATTTCTTATTTCCTAAACCTTCCAACACTGTGAATGTTAGGCCAACTCTGACTCCCCCCAAAGAGCCATTTTCAGGAGGATAAATTGTCTGAAGTTGACTCAAAGACAAGCTGACAGTTGAGTGCAAAAGTTTTAGCTCCTAAAAAGCTGGATACATTCAAAACATGCAATATTTCACTTTCAACAAAATTATGACATTGAGGCTTTAACTTGGACATAGGTCACAACACCTTTATCATATGCATATATACAATACTAACTGGCATTTCAACCACGGAATAAGCACATTTGTGCAATATACAAACAGCTACAGCTATAGAACAGTTCACTAGATGAACAACAACACAAGTCCAACAGTGCATTCAATAAAATACAAACTATATAGAGGCCATAACCTGGGCCTGAATGTCGCTGGAGTCTGGAGCCTGTCCCAACCTGATTTATTTTATTTTGAACAGAAACACAAATAGTATACAATGTGAAAGAAAACAACAAACAAACAAAAAAAAAAATACATTCTAGTAGTTCAAAAACGAGTGGTAAGAAGTCAAGACTTCAAGAATCCCACCCCTTCTCCCTGCTTCAACATTTTACCTATTAACCTGCTTCCTTCAAGACAACCATTCTCTCACATTTATTAGCTATAGGCACTTTATATTAATCATTTCACCTACACATACATGCATGTCTTTGGACAAGAGAACTCACATTAACATGGGAACAACATGTACACTCCACACAGAAGGATGTCCATGATTGTCTTGCTGTGAGGCGGGGTACGAACCACATTGTCCCCCAGTCTAGATAATTATTGTATAAATCCAAACTTGTTTTAATGTGTGTAATGCAACATTTTTTTTAAAGTGCAGAAGCTATTATGAGTGGCTTCCTTGTAATGTGGATTGATGAGGAACTATTTTGTACTACTTGTGCTCTGCAACTCTTTCCCAATGTTTCCTTCTCTGAATGTAAAACTACATGGACACACTACATGTTCTGTACACTGCATAGGAATAATTTAGGAATGATTTGACCTCATACATTAACCGTCAGATGGCTCTTGACAAGTTTAGACTCTTCAAAGTTTTGGCTACTTCTTGCTGAGTCTAATTTTGTTAGAACTTACTTTGCAACAACTAAGAGTCATGGCTTTGATAAAGTGACACTCAAAGTTGTTGTTGTAGTTTCCACTGTTTCCCCTTCAGGGCATGTAATACACTCTTGAATAGGGATACTAAATCAGGCTAATGTCAAAGCAAGGGCCTTTATTTTGCCATGGTGTGCTCACAGGTGAGCAATATGTGCTGGGATTTGGGTTTTGGGGATGACTTACTGGCCCAAAAATGACAGTAGCGGGACTGAAGGGGCATTACAGAAAAATGAAGACATTCTCCTCTGTGCGAGTCATCAGAACTCTAGTATCATGTTTCCTCCTCCGACTGGTTTTACAACTAAGTGTATGTGGGTGACAGAACCTAAAGCCCTAAGCACCTAAGCCTGGCCTTAAGCTGTGAACAAAAGCTCACAAAAGAACATAAACTGGCCTGCATTTGATTGGAAAATGGTCAGAACACTTGTAATAGAGGTAGTACATTGTTGTTGTCTTGTTAAGAAAAGGCTATATGGTTTGTACACTTTTGGCACTGTACTGAAGCATTTGGCAAGCCACTTTTACATAAATATCTTAAAAAAATGTTTTAGTCAAACAAAAGATGTGAAGTGTGTATATGAAGAGCCTTTTTTAGCCTTTCAAGCATATTAACAATTACATAAATATTATAAGAAATGAACACAGTCCTTTGTGGCCAGACTTTTGTGAAAAGGTTGTAATTCACTGTACCTCTAAGAAACTGCTAAAAAACACACACTTCAAAAAGGCACCTAATTTAATTTTTGTCAGATGGAACATGCAAACATACTGGCTCTGTACATTTACAAATTTCCATTAACAATAAAAAAAAACTGTAATTGATTTAACTGGACCCCAAGTCTTTGTTAAAACTTGTTCTGGATGTGTTACACTTCATATGTCTTTTTCTTGAAAACAGTGATGTGTGGCCAATATTTCAAACTTTCTTTTTTGAGCATAGAGAACACACTTTTGAGGGAAAAGGGGCACTGAGTGATGGACTTGGCTGCTTTAACCCAGATCCAGGCATGCTACAGCAGGAGTGGACAACCAGAGGTGTTTGGTTTTTATTCTGGGAGTGACTTGGGAATAACACACACACACACACACACACACAAACAGAGTGGAGGACAGTGAGAAGGGAATGGCGGGGATGACCCATTTCTCCAGGCCTAGGTTATAATAGAGCTACACATGCAGTGACGATTCAGGACTGAGCCGGACACGGACATATGCTGCAGATGCTAGACAGGACTGCCACAGCCCTGAATAGTGAGTTATGTTATTACTCATAAATGTTTATATTTGAGATGATAGTTCAATAGAACTCACACAGGTGGGTCTTTAACTTTTATTGGCCACAGCATATAACACAAACTTTCTTTACATCTGTCCCAGTTAGAACGACAGGGAGGTAAATAAGAAGTAATTCTATTCCATTTGTTTTTGATCAAAAGAGAGGGCAGATCACGGTGTTGCAAAAGTAATACACTTCCGGACCAGTTTGGGAAATGCAAGAGCATACACATTTTCAAATAGGTTGTAAGAAAGACAGGCAGCGACGAACAGAGAAAAATAGAGAGCCATTAAATGAAGGCCTGCATGGATGGCCCTTGTGTAACGACAATAAAGTGCTGGCCATGTAGGACAGTCACCAATGTTCCCTTATAAGTGGGTCAGCATTCCGTCCTGGGGCAGTGAGGACATTCTCAGCGAGTGTCATCTTTGTGTAGTGCCAATGTATCTGTTAACTTCCAACCAGACCCGCTCCAAACTGCTCTACCTGCAGCCCCTGTCGAGTGTTCCGCTCAGTGAGTGGACCCCATGCATTTTGGATGAAGACTTCACTGACTACTTATCAATACTTAATGAATACTTATCAGTGAATCCCTAAGTGAGTTCTACAGCACTGGTTAAAAAAAGGCTTTTTAAAAAGGCATGCAAAGCCTTTTATAGGCGTGCTTAAAGACTGGTGGGGGAGAGAGAAGGTTGCTGTTGAGTCTGAATGTCTGAGTAGGATTTGTGTCAGTGGTGGCTTAGAAGGAGAGCTAACACACTTAGGCACTATGGTTTTTTACTTTGAAAAGCTAAGGCTTTTGGTCATTGCCTTTTGCCCAAGTAATTACTGTGTGAATGAAGTTATGATGCAATAGGGAAGCACTGTTTACCAGATAACTTTTTACATTTTGGTCAACGGGGATAAAACGTTTTTCACATCCAGTTCTCTTATAAGACACATCTGTAGTGGTAAACGTGCACTCCACAGGTTGACACAGTAGACTTCATGTCTTCAAAGAAGCAGTGAATAATTCTTTTCCATCAGGTGGCTTATTAAGTAATATTAATTGGAAATACCCTCACACGGACATACTTGTCCCTTGTCTTTGGTCTTAAATATTCACACTAGTTTAATATCGCAGCACAATAGAGGTCACGGGTACAGACAGTAGAATGTCTTCTTCAACATCCACGCTTTTATAT